>PVKP010017592.1:0-45823 GCA_004027715.1 Plecturocebus donacophilus | reverse complement strand
TGTGGGGTATGTCGGGTGTGTGTGTGTCCCTGGTGTGTGTATGGTATCTGTGATGTGTGTGTGTGTGGTGTGTGTGTGGTATGTGTCTGTGGTTTGTGTATCTGTGTGGTGTGTATGTGTCTGTGTGGTGTGTCTGTGGGGTGTGTGTCTGTGGTGTGTGATGTGTGTGTGATGTGACGTGTGTGTGTGGTGTGTCTGTGGGGTGTGTGGTGTGTCCCTGGTGTGCGTGTGGTGTGTGTGCACCTCTCTGTGGTGTGTGGAACACACAGTCCCAGCACTCCCTCTGGTACCCTCTGCCCGTGTCCCCGTCATGCCCATGTGTCCCCAGGTCCCCAGGCTGCATCCCGCTATCTGCATTGGCCTCTGAGGTCTGGAGACTTACCCGTCAGGAAACTGGGCCTTGGGGCCGAACAGGGGTCAGCACCCAGCCCGTGTGTGCAGGCGGCTCTGGGGGCTCCCGAGGTGGCTTCCCTTCGGGCCGGGGCGCCTTCCATTCTTCCTCATTCGGGGTCATGGCCCTTGCTGGCAGCGCAGGCAGGAGCCCCTGATGTGTCTTCTACAGATTCTGAGGTGGCCCCAGCCCCAGGGACCTGCAGGTCCAATGCAGACTGGCCGCCTCCGCCCCAGGCCACATGGGCCTTGATCCCCACTCGCAGTGGCCCAGGCATCAGCTGCTGGTGCCCAAAAGGTCCCCATCAATTGGCCAACATCAGGCAGTAACAGTCCCGCGGGGCCCAGCCTCCTAGGAGCTGCCCAGGCGCTGCGTCCACCCCTCACCAGCACGGGCCTGGCACCAGTGAGGCTCAGCGAGGAGCCCGCCCCGTCAGGAGGCTGCTGTGCCCCTGGCGCCCTCCCGGTTCCGCGGCCCAGCCTTCACCTGTTCTCAGCCCATTTGCTAAATTCTTGGCATGTTTTACCTGCTTCCACCTAGGATTGAAATGTTCAACAATCGACCTCCAGCCTCCTTAAATTCACACATCACGCAAAGTGTCTTACAAGAAACCAGCACAGCCCCTGACCCTGCACTGCAGCAGAGCAGGTCCTCGGGAGCCACCCAGGGTTCTTTTCTTCTCTGGGAAACACTTGGTGCTGTGTCGACTTTCCGGGAATAATTGAGACGACTTGTTGATGTGCATTAACACCAAGGCAATCTCACTTCACGGAGAAGAAAATGCCGCTGGGTCTAATTAAGCCACTGATTTAAAACAACGCTCAGAAAACAGCTGTAGAGACTCCACGTTCCCTGTGCTACGGTGAGTCTGTTCCTGCCCACAGGAGCCGCCTCGCCTCCGCAGTGCCACCCCGCTGCCACAGCCACCCACACAGCTGAGTCAAGGTACAGCTGCCTGGCAATGCTTTCCACCAGTGCACGTTGCTCTGAAGAGCTCTGTCGAGACCACGTGAGAAGGCGCCACCATAGCGTGTCCCCCTGTGGCAACTGAAACGACTCTGTTACATTTGTTGGAGAAATGAGTCAGAACCCCTGAGAAACGGTGACTCCTGCACGTTTTCCTGGCACTGCCCTGTGGCCCGCTCCGAGGGCGGCAGGGAGATATTTTATATTGGCATGAACCCAGGCCTTGCCTCTGAGCCGCAGAAGGGGCACTGGGCCACCGGAGGCAGAGCTGGGCTCTGTTCTGGCTCTGACATTTTACAGCCACATGGCCTGGGGCATTTGCATTCCAAGTTCCCCCGTTTTTAGTAGGGGGGCGATCACGTCCACCTCCTTCACGCTTGTCCTAAGCAGCCCAGGAAGTACGAATCACGGGTTGTCTAGTCCGATGGATGTGGGGGGATCCTTGACTTGACGCAAAGCGGGAGTCCACTGACTGTTCTGATCCGATCCGCACCCTGCACCGCTGCTTCTCCACGCCCACTTTCCGCTGCTGAGGAATGCCAGTCAATATTCCTAGGGACACCAGTCCATGGGGTGCGGATCCGAGCGCACTGTTATCTTCGAATAGTGTTGCACTCCCATTCCTGGTCGGAGTCAGGTGAGCTCTGTTGTGCTAAGACGTCTCTGCGTTCGTGCTGCTTAGAAAACGCCTTAGTTCCACCTAGCTCGGTCTCCCTGAGAGCGTCGTCACACCATCCTCCTCTCCGCAGCCCCCTCCTGTTTCCCCGCCGAGCCCCTCGTGAGTTCCCATCTGCTCTGCGCCCCCGCGCTCCCTCCCTCGTTGCTGTGACGGCTTCAGACCAGCCTTGGGGTGCAGCCTCCTCTCTCAGCGACGCCCGGCCTTGCGAGGCTTAGGGCACACGCGTCCATAAGAGAAATGCCATTGGCCCAGAAGGTCACTCCAGGGGCTGTGAAATTTCACTCCTCCCAGGAGCTGAGAAACGGCTTGAAAGTCTGGTTTTAATAGTGAAGACTTCAGCAAAAGCAACCACAGTGAATAACTGTCATCACAAAGAACACTGAGATGTGACGTGAATAAGAAGGGGCGAGATGTGAGTTCAGCCTTCAAACCCTGGTGTTAATAGTAAACGGAAGCAGTTTTCATGTAATGTTCTGTTATTTTCCTAACGGTATTGACTGTCCCCTCACAGACCCATAGGCAGAGGATTCTTGCTGAGTGTGGGAACAGGGTTCCTCCATAGAACCAGCGCCACCAGCTCAGCCCTCTGCCTGGACGCAGGACGGGCGGAGAGGATGTGGGCCCTGAGGTGCACAGGCCCAGCTGGGCGGCGTCTGTGGCATTTGGTGGTTCTTACCTGGGCCAGTGGCCTCCTTTCTAGTGGTAGCCTACCTGGGGGCCTACGTGGCTCACGGTCTGCGCCTCCAGTGGTGGCTCCTCGTTCTCCACGGCCCCCCAGTCAGCACTCATTCCTTGTCCCTTGTCATTTCTGGGGGTGGAAACATCTCCAGATCCTAACAAAGCCCATTCCCTTCTGAAAAGTTGCCGCTGAACCTGAGGCAGTCGCAATACCTTTAGATGTAGGATTCTGAAATTCAACATCTAGACAAAGTTAGGAGGTGAGGCTGTGGAAACTCTGAAATGTCTTGCAATTTTATGCATTCGTAAATTTTCTGGAGCAGAAATCCAAAGCTACTATCCGATTCTCCAAGGAGCTTCTCCACCCCTCAAAGGTTCAGAACATGCTTTCATGATCCCAGTCCTTGCCCAGATGTTGGATCAGATATCAGCCTGGCTGTTGCTGTGAAGGTGTCTTTTGGAGGAGATTAATCTCAAATCAGTGGACTTAGGGTAAAGCAGATGGCCTTCAGGAATGTGGGCGTGTCTCACCCAATCTATTAAAGGCCTTAAGAGCAAAGGACTTCTTCACCCCGAGAAGAAGGAGCTTGGCCTGCAGACAGCCTTTGAGCTGCAGCAGCGACTCTCCCCTGGGTCCCAGCCTGCCCCTGCCCTGTGGCCCGCGGACCTGCCGGCCCTCATAGTCACATGAACCGGTTCCTTCACATCAACCTGCCTCTTTCTGCAGGCAGACAGGCAAAGATGGAGAATAGATACAGGCCTACTCGTCGTGTTTCTTGGGAGGACTCTAATACATGGTCTGATTTTTCTTATTTCTTTAGCAGTTACTAAGCTCTAATTATATTACACACACTATTTAATTCCCAGAATAACAGGGTGCGGTTGGCCATGGCCCAAGCAGTATCCGGCAGGGAGTGGTGGGGGGAGAATGGGAAACGCCTCCTGTGCCTGGAGCCTCTGGAGGATTCTAGGGAAGGAGAGGAGGGGTCTGAGTTTGAGCCCGTGTCTTCTTTGCTTGTGATGGCTAGCATGCTGGGGAGTGCAGCGCGCCCCTCAATTCTGTGCAGTGCTGGTTGTGTTCGTTTGGGTAGAACGTGGCCATTGGGAAGCATCATGGCATCCACAGCTCCCGTGTTCTGACAGCATGCGCCCTTTCTTAGACCTTCCCTAGCTCTAGTTCAAGCCTTCTTGTCTATGCAGCCCCTTCCAAAAGTGAAGACGAGCGAGCTTGATCTGACACAGGGGCCTCCAGGACCCCGTTTCCTGGGTGCTCTGGGAGGCTGCTCAGATTCCCTCCCACCTGGGCAACAGGACAGTGCTTCCAGGAGAGCCTTGCGACCCCACCGGGCTTGGCTGGACATGGTGCATTGTAGCTCAGGCCTGTGAAAGGCTCAGATTTGACTTGGCATTAGCTCAGCCGTGCAATTATTCCCACTGGGACACTGAGTTCTCTTTCCTGGCCAAAGGACTTGGCAGAGCTGGAACCCCTGGGGAGGTGAGGGCACCTCGCTGGCCTCTTCTGTCAAGTAGACGGCTCCAGCGTCCTCGCCCACATTGACCACACACTTGAGCCTGGCACTCCTATCCTCATCCAATTATGCCTGGAACAGCGCAGGGAGGCATGGAGCCACTGCAAAGGCAGGAGGGGAAGAGGGGCTCCCACCCCTGACCCTGCAGCTTCCTGGCAGGTGGCCAAGCCTCCTGGATGTGTAGGGCCAGCCTCCCTCCCTCCCCATTATTCTCAGCCATCATCTCAGAAACCCTGGGACAGTGGGAGTGGAATTGGCAGATGCAGCTGGCTCCAGGACTGTCCTCAACCCTGGATTTGGCACTCCCAGGTGGCACTGCAGGGCTGTGTTCTTCGTCTTGTCAGAGGAGGGATGTGTGTGAGGAGCACCATGAGGCTTGGGGACTTTCAAAGATGAGCAGCTCACACTCAAGTTGTCCCGGAATGCCGAGATCTGTAGGAGATCTGTAGGAGATGGCTACGTGGCTCCTTCAGGAGAGAGGCCAGGAGCATAGGAGCAGGGACACTGGGTGGAGGTGCCACCCAGGGAACTGGCGGTTGTTGGGAGTGTCGAGTCTCCGTGTGCATCAGGCTCCGGGGCAGGTCCTTGCTTAGGACACCTTGCTCGATCCCAGCAACTACCTTCTGATGTGCTTCTCTTTGGTCACCAGAGAAAAAGTGTCATGAAAACTGGAGCTGTGCCCACAGTGGCCTGGCTCTCACTCTTTATCCCCGGCCCACAGCCCAGGCAACAGCCCTGTCTCTGACTTCTCCCAAAAACTTGTGCTTCAGATTGACCTGCTTCACCAGGTGGGGCATGGGCATGCCCTGGTTCTCAGCTTTGATCACAACAGCTCCTACATCCCTTTGCCTCCCGCCCCAGCCCCATCCCTAGAACGTTCTCTCCATCTTTTGAAACCTACACTTTGAGATGCTTCCTCACCCCTCCTCTGGCCACTTGAGCTGCAACCGGCTCCTCTCCTGTTCCCGTGGCAGGATGCTGTGGCTGTGCCCTGTCCTCAGTTGGTTGACAGCATCTCTCGGGTCACGCCCCTGTGTGATCACTGAGCTTCACGACTGGGTCTCACGTCTTTGCAGTGCTGGGTACTGGCACAGCTGCTCAGAGAAAGTCCTGACACAGCGATGGCAGGCAATAGAGGGATGTGCATGGGTGGCCAGCGCCTGTGTCGGCAGGACTAGCCAGCCCCTGTGATGGCCGGACCGAGGCTGGGCTGTGCCCATGTGGCCAGCCCCTGTGATGGCAGGACCGAAGCAGGGCCGTGGCTGCGTGGCCAGTGCCTGTGATGGCACGCAGACCCTGGACCTGCACCTCTCCTCCGTGGTCATGAGCTGCCGTGTCACATATTAGGTGTGGCTCCCCCTCCATGCAGCTGCTCGTTTTGGGAAAGAGGTTGCGTTTCCCATGAGAAATTCCTATTTTCAAAAGGAACAGATTGGAAGCTGGGGGTGGGCACTGACCGTGGGGAGCCACTTCCGTGGAAGCTGCTTTCTCACCGCAGGTGGCTTAGAGCAGAGTGTGCTGTTAGACAGGACGAGAAGCTGTGGGGCTCCAGGTGGGTCTGCAGCAGCTAGGGTTGTGTGTGAAGCCCCTCACTCTGTGAATGTGGGCTACCCGGTGAGTAAGTCTCAATCCGACCTTGGAGTCCGGAGGGGTCATCCACACATGTCTTCTGCAGGCAAACTCCACCTTGAAGGATACTGGTGAGCTTGGCTTAGAGAGATTGTCTGGCATAGTTTAGGAAGCCTCTGTCTCGTCCTTTCTTCCATCCCATTGAATGTCTCTGGAACATTCCCACCATCAGTTATCTGCATTGGTTAGAGTTCTGACACCACAAATAACAGAAACCAAGTCTGGCTCATTTAAGCAGTTGGGATTCTGATGTTGCTGATAACAGAAAATGAATCCTACTATTTAAGGAGGAGAGGATTTTGATTTGGACTGAATTAAATGTAGGAATCAAGAAGCGGGTGCTGAAAAAGACAGTGGCCAGGACAGCTCTGCCGAGACACGGGAGAAGGAGAGCAGAGCCCGCCGTGTGCTGCTGGGGACGGAGGCGCTCCTGGTCCTTCCTCGCTGCTGCTGTTTCCGTCTCGCACGTGCTGCTCAAACTCAAAGCCATGGGAAGGGGCGTCTGACTGATGTGGCTTTGATAAGTGTCCACCCTGTCTGCAGGAGAGGCCTCCCTTTGGTCACTGGGCCCTGGTTTCTGGGGACTGGGTGAGTCAGGAGCCCATGGCGTGGAAGGCAGAGGAGCTTGGAAAACCGGAGGTTCCAGTCTTTGGTTGCTGCATGCAGGGAGATGAACGATGGAGAGGAAGGGAAGATAACAAATCACCCTCTGGCATGTGAGGTCTGGGATGGGCATCAGGGTAGAGAAGCCAGCTAGTCATCAGCGGAGAGCGCAGAGCGGGCTCAGGGCTGGGACATGAGAGGGGTTTGCGGGAGCTGGGAACTGCTGATGAGAAAATGGCTAAGAGCACAGGGGAAGTGAGCAAGGCGGGACAGGGCAGGCTGGGGAACTCTGAGTCTCAGCGATTGCTCAGATGAGGACAAGCAGCTGGCAGGCAAGGCGGGACGGTCCCCAGGTGGCAGGGGAGGGCACCGATGCTGCCACTGAGACCGCAGACCAGCCTCTGCCGGCCACCCTCACCACCGCAACCTCTCCTTACACACAGCCCATTCAGGGGCCTTCCTGAAAGTGGCCACAGTCAGTCTTTGGGCCTTGGCTATAGCCTCCATGGGAAATACTTACAGCAGATTCCTTTGGTGGAAACTTAATGGAAATTTCTACTGCTTAAAAAAGGTGAAATCTTAACTTTGGAGAAAAGTGAAGTCCCTCCCTCCCATAACGCTTTGGAATGGCAGGTTTTGAGAAGAGCCAACCCCAACTTTGACAACAAGACGTGCAAACACTCCTTCCTCGCCCACTGCCCTCTGGCTTTAATGGAGCACAGCTTCGCATCAGGTCACATGCTACCCCCGTAAAGAAGCTGTGCGGCCTGCTCCATGGGTGGGTGGCCCAGGAGGAAGTGCATCACCTGGGGGCACATGCCAGGTCATCCTCATGCAGGCACCGGGCTCTGGGCTGGGACAGATGAGACCTTGTCCATGCTGAGGCCTCCCACCTCTGAAGAAGGACGCACTAACTCGGCACGTGGGCCCCACTGTCTCTGCTCCCTTCTTTTTCTGTGCTCCGTGGAGAGATGATCATCATGGCCCCTGCACCTCCCAGTGGCCCTGTGCTTCCTCTTGGGCCACTCAGCAGAATTTTTGGGCCCTGCCCACGGCGTTTGGGTGGGGGCCGTGCCAGTCCTCTGTGAGCTCAGAAGCGCCTGGTGCCTTCAGCCATCTTGGCATTGTCAGGGGAAATTGTTTTTAATTAAAAGTCTGCCTTGGAGTATGTCAAGCACTCCTGTATTTTTGCCATTCTTCTTATCTCTATGGCAACGAAAATATCTTAGCATTTACATGGACATCGTATTCTTTGCTAATGTAATATCTGAACCGTGTGTGGGGGGACGCGAGCGGCAGCTGCCTGCTCCTGCTGGCTGGGAATGCTGAAGTTGCCACGACAACGGGGGCCCAAAGATGGCCTCACCAGCAGCACTAAATGGAAACTCTAAATTAATTCACCAACCTATGTTTTTGTGGCTTATGTTGTTAATTGAAATAATAGGAATGGCCTTGCCTGGACTCTCAGAGCACCTGTCCTATGAACCGGCCTGCGCCGTTGACTTAAGTACACTCATCCATCAGGCTAACCTAGCGTGAAATGGGGAAAGCGCAAGACACATACATCGGGCAGCTCCGTGTTGACTTGCGGTCGTGGGGAAGCAGCTTTTCTTCTGTCAGGCTGGAAACACCGGCAATACAATTGTTTATTTTAAAACTTCACTTATGTCTGCTCTCTTCCTCATGGGCGCTGAATCGGAGGAGCACCTCCACAGCTCTGTTAGCTGCTCCTGCTTGGTTAATGAGGGCAGCCTTCGGTGACCTGCCTGCATTTACCCAAATGCCACCGAGGCAGCTGAGTGAGTGGCCTGTGGGCTGCATGGCTCTCCTCGCCCTCGGAAGCACTGGATCAGGACCGTGCCCCAGCACGTGCCTCGTGAGGGTGTCGTGTGCCAGCACCCCTGCCTTGCCAGCTTCTCTGCTTCCCAGGGCTCTCTTACAGAAGCAAATTATGACCTTGGAATCCTAGTTGATTTTCCCTCCAAGATAAAAATCCTAGGGTTAAGGACACGAAACGAGAGTTTTCTCATCCATCTAAATAAAGAAACGGAAGCCTGGGTTGTTTGTGACACTCTGCCTCTGACGAAGGTCCTATCCTGGCCTGGGGGTTAGATTTCAAGGTTAAGCACTTACCTTTGGGAGGTTGGAGGCAAAAGCATATATTTACATGGTCCCATTTAAAAACCATCACCAGCTGTGGAGATTGGGTCGGCCAGCCAGTGTCACCTGGAAGTGAATTGGCAAGCGCAGAGTCAGACGTGAGAGCTGTCTCCCACCACCTTCCATGACATTCCCTTTCTCTTTCATTCTAGACATTCAGGAATGAGGTGAATGGAGCCAATTTTTGCCCATTAATGTCTTGGCAGGTATTTTTTTTGCCAGACTGGGAAGCCAGTCTCAGGCTGTAAGGCAAGAGTCGGGGCAGGCCCACACCCCAAGGGACAGGAGAATGCAGAGGCCTCAAGCATGGGCTGGTCTAACCTGGGGCAGCTGCAGAGACCTGGGGCGTGGGCCGGTCTAGCCTGGGGGAGCCTAAGCATGGGGTCCCTGCAGGCCCAAGGAATTCTCAGGCTTTAAGACAAGGGTAAAGGGAAAAAAACACAGGAAAGGCAAGAACTTACCAGGAGTGAACTTCAAATGTTTCTGCCCTCTGTCTTCATATGGGATCAACTTGCACTTGTGATATAATTTTTCTTTTCTCTTTAGTCCCTTTTATACAGTATGATCAAGACTTGTGAATTTAATTGCTGTTATCCAGTGTCTATCGCTATAGAACAAAACAAAAACGATAAGCAAACAAGCAGATATGCAGAACTGTCTACTTTATTTTGAATGAAATTCTGATTTTCCTGGCCTTATTGAAAACATTGCTTCTAGAATGTAAAATGTGTTCTCTAGGAGTCAGATCCTTGGTAAGTTTATCAATAGTGAGTGTTATTGACGAAAATAGCCAGACTCTAAAACATTAAAGAGATTTATTCTGAGCCAAATATGCATGACCATGGCCATGACATGGCCCTCAGAAGGCCCTGAGAACATGTGCCCAACGTAGTCGGTTTCAGGGAGACCTGAGACTTCAAGCAAACACATTTAAGAAAAATCAAATTCTGGTTGATAATTGGTTGAATTTATCTAAAGACCTGGCATCAACAGAAAGGAATGGCTGGGTTAAGATAAAGGACTCTGGAGACCCAAGATCTTTTTTTTTTTTTTTTTTTTGGAGACAGAATCTCACTCTGTTGCCCAGGCTGGAGTGCAGTGTTGCGATCTCAGCTCACTGCAACCTCTACCTCAGGGTTCAAGCGGTTCTCTGCCTCAGCCTCCCAAGTAGCTGGGACTACAGGCACCTGCCACCATGCTCAGCTAACTTTTGTATTTTTAGTAGAGACAGGGTTTCACCATCTTGGCCAGGCTGGTCTTGAACTCCTGACCTCATGATCCTCCCGCCTTGGCCTCCCAAGAGACTCAAGTTCTTATGTGCAGAGGAGGCCTTCAGGTAGCAGGCTCCAGAGGGAATCGGTTGTAACATGTTTCTTATCGAACTTAAAAGTCTGTGTGGATGTGAATGCAGAGAGGGAGAAGGAGGCACGTCCCAGCCCCACTTCCCGTCATGGCCTGAACCAGTCTCGGAGTTAAGTTTTTAAAGAGCCATGGTTGAGGAGAAGTCCATTCAGATGGCTGGGGGCTTTCACATTTCATTTTTCATTTCCAGTGTTAACGGTAATAATAGAGTGAGAAGCTGACGGGGGAGTAGAGGGGATACAGGCTTTGGGGGCCAAAAGGCCAGACTTCCAAGTTCCCAACTTCCAGAGCTGTCTGCAGAGCCTCCATTGCCTGGGCTTCTAGTTCCCAACTCCAAGTCAGAGGAAAGCCACTCCCTCCCAGGCGGTGGTGAGGACCCCGTCCGAAGGGCACTGAGGGAGGAGCACCTCCTTCCTCTATGCAGAAAACAAGATTCCCCACTTGGAGGCAGCAAGGCCGGCACCTAGCAAAGCTGAGCAAACCCACCCTCCTGCCTGGGCTGCTCTGTCCCCGTGGGAGGCTCAGCTTCACCTCAGGAGCAGCTGGGGCTGCTGGGGCTGGCAGGGGTGAAGGAGAGCTGGGGGCTGCCCCCAGGGTGGCTCCAGGCCTCCTGAGCACTGATCATCACTCTAATGGTTTTCTGACTGCCGATTTTAAAGCCATTGCCAGGAAGGCTTTGACAAGGATGACTTTCACTTTATAGCTTCAATGCAATCTACATGATACTGTCTTCTCATGCCTTCAGCTGAAAACATGGATGACCTAGGTAGAAGCCCAGCATGCCCAGCGTACCCACAGCCGCCAAACCTAGGACCAGAGCCTGGTTTACTTGGGGGAAGGGCAATCCTAGTTTTGTGGAGGGTATGACTTTTAGTAGCTGGGTCTAGCTTTTTTTGTTGTTGTTTATAGAAAGATAGCCAAATTATACTTTCCTTGAGGACATGAGATTTCTACCCCAGCTTAAAACGTTTCTTCCTTTTAAAAGAAGTAATAAGTCATTGCCATCATACATGCTTGTTTTCAGTTAAGTGGCAATTTTAGGCAGATTTGCTCCCAGAAATGCTTGGGTGGTAAAAGAAAAACAACAGGTCTCATGTATAACTTCTGCGTCCACTCATAGTTACCATTGCCATGAAAAGCGGCATTCTCCAATTGTCCTACAAACATATTTACAAGGTTTTCCAATGTTCAATGTCTGCACTTGGCTAGTTTTAAAGTAAGAGTGTATTGCTAAGTATATATTTGAATATCCACATCAAATAATTCCCTGTTACACAGATTTGTGCAGTTTAAATAAGAAAAGGGCTGGTGGAGATTGGGTGATACTCTGGAAGGAAGGAGGATTTTTACTGTTGGAGAAAATACAATCATTAGACTCTTGGCTGAATGATATCAAAAATTAATTTGGGAGCATTTCTAGGTAGATAATCGGGAACTTGGAGAATCACAGCAGATGCACGCCGCAGAAGGAAGCACAGACCTCGGCGCCTCGCTCGTCAGTGCGTGCAGCGCAGTGATCACCGGGATCTGTGCGTTTGTGGCTGTGAGGGCCCTCCAGCCACATTTCTGGTGATAAGTGATGAATCATGAGAAACACCAAGGGAAGTTGAGGCTTCAAAGAAGTCTTTTTTCATTTTTCTCCTCGAATGTCCTAAGTTCATTATGGCCTTATAGTGATTTTCCCCATACCTTTGTATATTTAATTTCCTTTTTAATAGACAAACTGTCATGGGAGGTTACACAAAGCATTATTATTCAAAGGAATGTTTATATCACTCAGATAAATATCATGGAGAATTATGGATTGGGAGTATATTTATTTCATATACAACAGAAAATGGCTGTGTATTATCAAGTAAATACATGCTATATTTAAATAACATGATAACAATCACCAATTGCCAAGTTTTTCTCTGGTGTTCTGAAATTAGAATATACAGAAAGGCAAATTAATATTTAAACTCTGTATGATTTTGAGAATCCGTAATATGCATCACAAAGAGAAATGACTTTGGGCCGTGTGGGGGTGCGATGGTATCGTAAACAGACTGACTACAGGGGGCCTGGAGGACGGGGTAATACCTTGAGCGCTAAGATAATTCCATTATTATGAAAGCGTTTCTTGCCTGTGGCTCTTCTGCCGGCACCGTATAAAGTACTTGAAACAAAACAATGTGTGATCTTCATGCGCTTTGAGATCTAGGCTACAGATAGAACAGATAGGCCGAGGTTAACTGTGTAATTACTAAGCATACACAAAACATGTGTGTTATTTTGTGCACGTAAAGGGCGGCCTCAGAAAAGAGAAGTAAGACACAGGAGTGAAAAGTTTTGACTTGGCAGCATCTCACAGGGTGGGAGGTATGCAGCGCCGGCCTGGGGTGTCGGTCAGAGCTGCTTTTAGACAAATGGCCAGTCCAGGACCAATCTCCCACAGCTCCAGCTGTCTCAACTCATTTGGTTTTCAACTCTGTTTAATCCAGCACAACTTCCTGTCTATCCCTGGATAAGTTAAAAGTAAAACATTCAAATTCAAATCTACCCTAAAATCCTGGGAAGGATAATGAATTTAGTCAAAGATGCCCCGCTATGAGAAATTCAGCCGTGATGGGACATTCACCGCGATGCCTTTCGGTTACTGAAAAGACCTGTAGATTTGTTCTTCTCTTTTTCCATTCCTTGGCAAATTAAAAACAAAACAAAACAAAGAATGAAGAAGCAACTGGTGCCAGCAGATTTGGTGCAAGAGACCCACTCGTAGGAGCCGCCCAAGCTCACTTAGGAAAATCGCTGAGTGAGAACAGCGCACCCAGAAGTGGAGACCCCCTGCAGTCCCAGGCAGCACAAGGCTAGAGACCCTACAAGTAGCCATAGCCATGCGTTCATGCATAGTGTCGTCAGGGTCCACACGCTCTTCCTCCTGGTTAACCAAAACCCATTTCAGCCATTCTGGAATTGCAGGGCTGGCCAGAACATTAGGAACAATATGTGCAATGCCTTCATTTTGTGAGTGGGTAAGTGCCCTTGAGAGGTGACACCCCTCGCTTGACTGTGAGAGGTCATGGCTGAATGCGGACCCCTCTAATCTGAGATTTGTGTAGACAGATAGACCTTCTCCATAAGAAACCTCTCACATAAGTAAGTCACTCTGCCTGACCAGTGCCCTAATCCCTTCAAAATGTCCTAGCACTGCATATTTTCTCTGTTTTATGAGAACAATTTTGAATACATGTCAGTATATGATAAGTAAAGATATTATACATATTTTAATAGGCACCTGGGAGATCCTGGAAACTGTGTCAGTTTCTCTAAGTCAGTATCTTATAAAATCCTCAGAAAAACCCTGCCAGGCAAATAATATTCACACCTTTAAAAGTAGGGGAAGTGAGGTGCGCAGAGGTTAAGTTTTCCCCCCACTGAGCTAGTGAGCAGTGGCAGGCGTGGGGCCACACTCTTGTCCACTGGAGTCTGTTTGGGCAGCAGTGTCACAGAGTGTCATCTTCCCCAACCTGCTTCATTTTCTAAACATAGATTTAAACTCAGACACCCCACTGAGAGTTCTGCACAGCCAGGCCCCAGAGGAGCAGCTTCTTCCGAGTCTTCCACAGCCAGGTCCCAGAGGACCAAGTCCTTCCCAAGTCCAGCACAGCCAGGTCCTAGAGGAGCGGCCTCTTCCCAGGTCCTGCACGTCACTCGTCTTGCAGTTCCTTCAGTGGAGGCCATGTCGTCGATGTGACTCCCCTCCCAGCCCTGAGTCTTGCAAAGGCCATATATAATGCCTTGCAGCTGAGTGGATGGTGGCATCAGCCACATGACAACCAAGGACCAGGCATCCAGGATCCGAGTGTGTGCTGTAATCCAAGAAAACTTAATCCACCACATATGAGTGACATGCACATCTGCCATTCTGCATGTGGCCATTAGCCGTCACGGTGAGCGGCTCTGGTGACGAGCAGTAACTGGTGTGCTACTGCACAGCCAGCGCCTTGCCCCACTTCCTTTATTGTATTGATCCCGATGAACGGCCTCAGCGTCGACAGTTCCCCTTTTCACAATGGAGTCTCTGATCGATGCCCTTCCCTCGTCCGCCCCACACCTGCTTCTTTCTCTCTTCATCTCTCTGCACTGTGTACACACACGTGCACCCTCACACATGTGCACACATATGTACGTGCACACACATGCACAGACAGGTGACGGTTCCTGTGATGGCCCGTCTGCTCCAGGTGGCCCCACACAGCATCTGCCAACACTGTGCTTAAGTGGACAGCAGTATTTAAGGTGCCTCACACGGTATCATCAGATGCAGGACTGACCTGGTTATGGAGGACACCTGAGGCAACCTCTGCTGTCCCCTGGCTGCCACAGCCCCGCCGTGGCACCAGCACCCTAGGAAGGAAAGCTCCTGCCGCCTGCGATCCAGAGGACGCTCAGATTCCTGGTGGTAAACACACTGGGCGTCCCCACTCATTCCCCCACCAACAGCTAACACTCTGAGCATCCCTTCTGTTTGTTCTATCTCTCAGATCTGTGACCTCTCCTTTGAGAATGCAAAATCACTATAAATATTAGTGCTCCTGAAAGATGAAAGGAGGAAACTCCTGAATATTTTGTAATTACAGATAGGTAGATAGATAGATAGATAGATAGATGATAGACAGATGACAGGAGAGAGAGAGATGCATGTATGTGATGTGACTCCTACCTTAACCATCTCATAAAATTACCCCATGGACTTGCTACGACGCCCCGTGATGTTACGCGGTGTAGTCCATGTCGCACCATGCTCTGCAAGGGAAGGCTGGTGGCCTCTGACCCGCTTCTGCACCAGAGCTTCTAGGTCTGTTCGCAGGAGAAGAGCACAGGAGTCTACCACGCGTCCTGTGCAGCAGAGATGAGTTCACACTCACACACACACACACGCATTTCAACCTTTGAAAACACAGAAGGAATAAAGGATACTGTTGTGCTTTGAGAACTCAGATACCTCAGAGGAGGAAGGCTAATGCATGAGAGTTCCATTCAGTGAACGAACCAAGTCAGGATAAATCTCTCTTTGGGGGCGAGCTGAGAAATCTCTTCTTGCTGTAAATGCTTCCTAACTCCGGGGAACCTTGAAATCTTCCCCTACGTGGGTGAGGATGGCTACACCTGGATGGGAAGTCATTGATATTGATGTATAACTTCTCAGGAGGCAGGTTTTGGGTAGGTAGGGGCTAAATGCTGATTATCTACCATGGGGAAACAAGCCTGTGGTGTGCCACCAAAGGTGAGTTTTGGATACCTGTCAGATAGACATTGACTTAAAGGGCTAATAGCAAAGCCACTGGCATTTCCGTTAGACTCTCACTGACTTGCACTTAATATACTCTGCTACCAGTGGGAGCTGAAGGGCCAATTTGCTTTGGTGCTTTTTTGTTCATTAGTGTCCATTGTAAGGTAATGGGCGTCTATCAGTGTCAGAATGTCAGCCGCCAATTAATCCAGCTCACCACTTCTTCCCAGCAATTGCTAATCACTGGACCATCCGGAGCCACATGGTACTAAATACCTTTTTGACCACTGCAAACAGCATTTACGGCCAACAGGAGGGAAGGTGACATTAGTGTCTCATAATTAAACTGACAAGCAATACTGATTATGGAGAGGTTTTTTTTAGGAGAGACTTTTTATAGGAGGATTTATATTTCATGTTGTATATATGTTATGATTTATGTTAAGCATTATATATTAAGTATTAGTATAGTATGGGTTATATATTAAAAATTATATATTAGATGTAAACTATATTTGATAAGCTATTTCATAAATATAAATACTTTTAATTTAATTTATTTATTTGAGACAGAGTCTCACTCTGTCACCCAGGCTGGGGTACAGTGGCGTGATCTCAGATCACTGGAACCTCTGCCTTCTGAGTCCAAGCGATTCTCCTGCCTCAGCCTCCCAAGTAGCTGGGCCTACTGGCATGTGCCACCACGCCTGGCTAATTTTTGTATTTTTAGTAGAGATGGGGTTTCACTATGTTGGCCAGGCTGGTCTCAAACTCCTGACTTCAGGTGATCCACCCACCTCAGCCTCCAAAGTGTTGGGATTACAGGCGTGAGCCATCGTGCCTGGCCTCCAATTTTTAGTTTTTAGAAGAGTGTTATATCTCGTTAGAAAAGATAATATATGCAGAGTGACCGATGGTGTTTAGAAGATCAACCAGATAGAAATGCAGTCTCAATGAAGAAGCCGTAGCCACCCACGAGTGCCCTGAGCTCAAAACAATGGAATTCCCAAGCCCAGAAATTCAACAAAGGCTGAGCCCTGGGGGTGGCATGAGCTACGGGCCCTTCCTGCCCACCATGCAAGAGGAAGAAGCGCCTCCTGCACGTGGTGCCCACCACGCAAGAGGAAGAAGCGCCTCCTGCACGTGGTGCCCAGCACGCAAGAGGAAGAAACGCCTCCTGCACGTGGTGCCCACCACGCAAGAGGAAGAAACGCCTCCTGCACGTGCCCACCGGGCAAGAAGAAGAAACGCCTCCTGCACGTGGTGCCCACCAGGCAAGAGGAAGAGGCGCCTCCTGCACGTGGTGCCCACCAGGCAAGAGGAAGAAACGCCTCCTGCATGTGGTGGTCCGGCT
The DNA here is from genome assembly GCA_004027715.1 of Plecturocebus donacophilus. Classification (NCBI taxonomy): domain Eukaryota; kingdom Metazoa; phylum Chordata; class Mammalia; order Primates; family Pitheciidae; genus Plecturocebus; species Plecturocebus donacophilus. Next base: position 29,197 of record PVKP010017592.1, on the reverse strand, counting down.
GGCCCCGGGGGAGGGTGTGGGAAGCAGGGAAGTGGGAAGAGTACAACACGCAGATGGGACATTTAGTGACTGAGGTGACAGTCACAGGTGACATCCCAGCCCTCAGACCCAGGTCTGTGGCGTACCGCTGACCTGCACCTCCCACAGGCCTGGACTGTAGCTGGGCTCGCTCGCTCCAGGTGATATGTGCAGAGCCTTAGGCCAGGGGTTTCTCCGCTGTAGGCTTTTTATCAATCCATAAAGATGTGTGAGATATTTTCAGATTCCAGCATAAGAAAACTACAAAACTGTAATTCGTACTTTTAAAAAAATTTAAATTCATTTTTTTCTGAGACAGGGTCTCGCTCTGTTGCCCAGGCTGGAGTGCAGTGATGCAATCACACTCACAGCCTTGAATCCCTGGGCTCAAGTGATCCTCCCACCTCAGCCCCCTGAGTAGCTGGGACCACCAGCACGTGCCCACTAGGCCGGCTAATTTATTTTTTATTTTTTCTAGAGATGGGGCCTTGTTATGTTGCCCAGAGTGGTCTCGAACTCCTAGGCTCAAGTGATCCTCCTGCATCAGCCCCACAAAGCACTGGGATTACAGGCATGAGCTACTGTGCCTGGCCCTAAACTTTCTAATTAAATGTTCTACAAGCAATATCAGGTAAAGTTTGCAAATGGTTGCACTGAGTTTCCGTTGCAATTGCACCACCTTTGAAATGGCTCCTGAGTCAGTTTTCCTTACTCATCAAGCACCCCTGAGTGTGCAGAGAGTGCCCAGGCAGCCTCGCCAGCTGCAAGTCACGTGAGTTCGTGGCTGCCAAATGGCAGCGCAGAGGAGCACACAGGCAGCGCCTGGGAGGCGCTCGGCTCCCTCCAAGTCCCTATTACGTTAATTTACTTCCTGGTCATAATCACCCAGGCTATGAGTGCTAGCTATTGCTATTTCCATCCTATAGATGAGGCAGAGAGATTTTAAGTAACTTTTTTGCAGATCGTACAGCTTGGAAAGGCAGAGCTGGGCTTTCCATGCAGCCCTTCAGCATTGTCCCATGCTGCCTCTCAAAAGAACAATTACAAAGTCCTTCCAAAGTCTTAAAGCAAAAATCAGGTGAAATGCGAGGTATGTGGGCACTTGTATGTTTCAAATGATGTGCAGCAGCGCCTTTCAGTGCAGTCAAGGGTGCTTGGGGCTCTCTGGCACCTCCAGAGGCCTGGAAGGTGATCAGGAATGGAAGCCGCATGGATCAATCATATTGGCTCCCAGGGTTGCACTAGAGGCTTTGCTGCAGAGCCCGGCCTGGAGAGTAACGGCTGCATTCCCTGTGGCCTTGGGCTGGATGTGCTCACCAGCAATGACGGCCCTTTGCCTTTTGTCTGTCCACCCCCGCCAGGCCCAGCTGGACGAGAGGAATGGACGAGGGTGCTGCCTGGTCAGTGCCGCCTTCTCTAGCTCTTCTCAGAATGAGAGTCAGTCTTGTCTGAATGTGCAATCTTTGAATCAATTGAGATTGTTCCTATTTGTCATTTTATTAGCAACTCATTACAGCCATTTCTTTGGGATTAAAAAGAGAAGAAAAAAGGAACATAAGTAAAAAGAGTGAGCTAATGCCTCACCCAGAATGCTGTGGCAATTTATGGTGTCTTGAATGAAATGACAGAATTGCCATAATGTTAAATTTAACATGTTTTATTTTAGCAATTTGATCATCTGATTATATCTCCAAGCTCAGCCAGCATTACAAAAGTAATTTTTGTAATTGTAAATTCATTCACTGGAAGATGGTTCAGAATGACTTCAGAGACCACATTACCAAATTTTCAGCTTAAAAGTGACTTTGCCCTGTCATGTGTGACTTCAGTGATGGAACAGAACGGGGATGTCTTCCGCACATAGAGAGGAGCAGAGAGGAGAGGGGCCGAAGCCTTGTGGACTACAGGCTTTCAGAGCACAAATTGTCGCGGGCGCTTTTTCCTCTTCAAAGTATTTGCCAATATTTGTTTCTCCCCTCCTGTCACGGGCACCGAGGCTCTCCTCAATGCCTCCGTCCTTCTCCCTTTTGACGTTGCCACCAGGGCTTGAATAGGTCAGGAGGCTGCCCGCGCTGTGCCTGCCCTGAGCCAGGGTGTCCCGGCTCTGACGACCACCATGTGGTGTGGGCGGGGCCTGCTGGAGGTGCTGCTTGCTGCTTGGTGGGCCTGATTCTGGCTTTGGCGAAGGCAAAGCCCTGTTCTCATGAGTAGAAGGGCTGCATGGAATCTTCGACTCGTACCGTGCTAGTTGCTGAGTCACTCCTAGTAACTCTTACTAAATATGACTGGTCATGCACAGAATGCAAAACCCTTTTCTCTCTGTGGGCAGTTCCTCGAGCTGAGAGCAAACGTCAGCATGGGGGAAGATTTGGGACCCCTGTGTGCACCCTGCTACCTGGACTGTCGTTAAACTTTGCAGATGATGCGATGAACCTGTCGGAAAGGGTGGCCGGCTCCTCACCTCCAGGGCAGCTGCTTGGGAAGACAGTGCACAACCTGGGGATGAAGAACTGTTTCTGAAAGCAAGCACTAGGGAGGCTGGGCAGGAGGATCGCTTGAGCCCAGGAGTTGGAGGCTGCAGTGAGCTATGACCGTGCCACTGTGCTCCAGCCTGGGTGACAGAGCAAGACCTTGTCTCCAAAAAATAAATAAATAAAGCTTTCAAAACGAAGCGCAAGGCTAGCCTTCCACTGAAGCCCACGCTCTCTAGTGCCCTGTGCCGTGGTGGCCACTGTGAGGCGGGTTTGGGTGTGGCCTGCAGCCCACTGCCCTCTAGCGTCCCATGGTCGTGCCCACTGTGAGGCGGGGTTGAGTGTGGCCTGCAGCAGACCCTCCAGGGCTGGTTTTCATCCTGACTCCATTGCTGATGCTGGCTGACCTAGGAGCTGGGCTCCCTCCCTCTAGGCCGTGTGGCCTTGTGACGCACTCCATGGGGCCGTGGTAGCCGAGGGAGATGTGAATGCTTTGCTTTGGGTTTTACTCTGTGCATTCTGCCACCGGGAAACGCTCTGGATCCTTACCCAGGCTTCTCCCGTCTTCTCTGGGCCAGCCCTTTCCTCAGGTGGGGCCGGGACAGGAGGCGGAGGCCACGGCTCTGGGAGGGGCCTTCCAGGGCTGACTTGGAGTGCCACGTCCCCACGTCACCGCCGGCAGGACCGCCGCGCACATGTGGGAAATCGCTCACAACCTGCTCCCATCCATGAATGACCATTAATGTCGACTTTGGCCACTTTTCAAGTAATTGTGGAAGCCCAGCTGGGAGGTGCGCACACAGCTCGGGACCCAGGCCACGGGAGCACGCAGTCCCACCTTCCTTTGAATCGATTGTTTCTTTTAAACTCAAAGCAAAATATTTAAACAGACCAAGTAATATTTTTTTCTAACCCAGGTGTGCACATGTGCATGAGGCCTGTGATTTCCCATTTTGCCTCCACTTTTACAGATCTGTGCAGTGGGTCACCCGGCGTGGTGGTGGTGACACAGGTGGGCTCCGGGGCTCCGACAGCCTCCCTGTGCCGACGGCACAGACACGGGGCAGCCCAGGAACAGTAGGCTCCTGGCCACAGAACGGGCCCAGTTGCGTCCAGGAATTGAAAAGCCACGTGTGTTTTTCTCATGCCTTATTTTTGGAGGAAAAATATTTTGCTGTGACTTCTTTCTTAAAGGTACATTTTTAGTTAGCCTCTTACGACTTCCCCATATGGAAGCATTTCTATATTTTCACAAATCTAAGTTAACGATACCTTTACAACCAGCCCCCAACCCAAGCAGCCTCCAGAAGATGACAAATAACATAAATGAAATAAAACCATCAGCTGAAGAAAACTTCTGATGTGCGTGTTTTTAAAAATTCTTGTGGTTGACTCTGTTTTATTTTATTTTTGGATGGGGAGAGTGTTGTCTCGTTAGTTGCAAGTTTAGGTTTGAGAGAACAAAACGCCCCGTTTGTCCCTTGTCTGATATTAGCATGATGGACACAGCAGGACTCATAGGGACGTTTTTAACCCAGAGAGCGGCCATCCGTTTACATCTTTGCTATAGAATAAGAACTTCTGGCCCTTGTAACAGCTTCCTAAGCTGTTGCATGAGACTGTTTGACAGGGAGGGAGGGAGAGGGGGCTGCCGGAGAGGGAGGGAGGGGGCTGCTGGGGAGGAAGCTTTGGTTCCAGGCCCCATGGCTCTCGGGAGGACGAGCTGGGACTTGAGACCCCTTGGGCTCTGAAACTTGTGGCCCCCCACCCCACTGCAAGTTCCTCAGCTTACCAACACCCTGGTTGTCTCCATGCTGGAATGCCAAGTGTCCAGTGGCTGATTTCCAAGGAGCTTACCCTAAGTGCTGCATCCTGGGCAGGCAGAGACAATCCACATAAAAATACCCCAGAGCCAGAAAGACACCGCAATAAAGTGACTGAGGGAAATTCACATTTTAAACTCAACAGAGAGAAACAATAAAATGACCACTTTTTATTTATTAATATCATTTTATTATTTCCAAATGCTTGGTTATAACTACATTCAGAAAGAATTGGTGCCATATTAGAGAATTTTAAATATATGGGAACAAAAACTATAGTGCCAAATAAACCTTGTTTCATCCTCCCGAATGGAACTTGGGCCACAGGACATCTGACAGTCGTGTTTCTTCAGTTTGCTCCTTTTAAATGAAATATAACTAAAAACTATTGGCTTCTTTCAAATGTGTAAGGAAACTGATTCAGTTTCGGTTGAGTTGCCTGATAGAGCGGCTGTTATTCCTGAGCAGTATCTAGTGTGAATAGACTGCAGGTAAAAAGTCCCCTTCCTGTTAAGCAGTCATTCCCCAGGCATACGGCGTGCAAGTGAGATTTCTGCGCACGCCGGAAAGTTGAGGTTGAGGACTCATTTACGTTGCTCTCTCTGGGTGTCCAACGGCGCCTGATATAAATATTTTATGAGGCAAACCTGCAGGTTTCTGAAGATTAGATGTCTTATCAAGTTGACCCTTATAATTATGTTGTCTTCTGCAGCCATAGGATCGCTTTTAATTTTGCAATTCTTTGGTAAATATTGAACCACAGAAAGGTATACAATTGTAAGCACAGATGACTGAGGCTAAAAACCATGTAAACAGAGTTCCTCGACGTGGGAGTAAAGACACATTTCCGTTCCACCGCTCTAGAGAAGTGATCACACGGAGGTGAACTGGGAGACGGTGAACGGTGCCCATCTTTCTGACTCTCACTCTGTAGCCATGCTTCCAGGGCCTTGGGCTACCCTCTCCATGCGTACGTTGCAATGAAATGTTGGTAGTGAAATCCGGCTGCCTGGGGAGGGGCTGGGCTGTGGGGGGTGAGTGCTTATCCATTTGCACCCCCCACCAGTCTCTTCTCATCATCACGGTGCGTTTCAGCTCCCCATGGCTGGGGCTGGCCTTTGGAACCTCCTTGATTCCGGGTTAGCTGGTGGGTGGTTCACACCCTCTCTCCGCCAGGCTGAGCTGACCGATGACATCCCTGCTTCAGGATCCAGTTTCTGCCAAGTGGGGGCAGGATCGGAATCTCTCTTGCATAACAAGCTGAGACTTAAGCGAGGTGACGCCCACAACATGTTTTCGGCTGTGCTAGCCTCTCTGTTAGGGGCCCACTCTGTCGTGGTCACTGTGTCGTTTCTCCCAACCGTGGCAGAGCTGGGACTTGAACCGAGGCCCCCTACTTTCTGATCTCTTGTTCTCTTGCATCAGCTATAATGATATGCTTCACACGCTGCTCTGTGAAATCCATGCTCTTAACATGCATCAGCACCTGGAGTCTTTGCTGTCCCCACCTCCCAGATGGGGAAACCGAGGCAGGAGAGCTGTGGGATGGGGAGGGATAAGTCTGCATCCCAGGTGGGCATTTGTTTAGGACTCAGGACAGATGTCACCGTGGCAGCTGTGGCCTTCCGGAGGACCTGCCCGGGGCGATGGCCTACTGGTGCCTCTTCTTCCCTTTTGCCCTGACGCTGCCCTATTCTGCACTCTGTTCTAAGCTGGCAGCCTTTGGGAAATAGTAAAGTAGAATGGGATGGATTCCTCTCTCCTGTAAATTACACGTGTAGGACCAATTCAGACTTAAGCATCCACTCGCCAGTGACAAGTTGTCAGTATCTCCTCGGAGAAAAACGGCCTCGGGGCTCTGTTCTCTGTGTCTTTCTCAGGTTTACACTTCTGAGTCGTGCACCCAAGCACACTCATCCTCTCCTTCATCCTCTCCTGTCTCTGCTGCCTGCCCCCTCCCCTTCCCAGCTCCTTCCACCTCCCCTTCCTCTTCCCTTTCTCCTCCTCCTCTTCCGCTTTTTCCTTCTCCTTCTCTTTGTTCTATGCTATAATTCAGTTGCCTTAAAAATAACTTTTCATTCTATTCTGAAATAGGGATAAATTCACAGGCGGTTGCACAGACATGTACAGGGAGGTGGCAGGCGCCCAAACCCCGCCTTCCTCAACGGCAGCCTCTTGCATGCCTGTAGGATACTGAGAGCAGAACGCTGAAAGGGCAAGCTTCAAGGGCTCATTTAGGTTTCACCAGTTGTACATGGACACATTTCTGGTGTGAACATGATCCTAGGCAATTGTGTCACGTGCACCTCAATCAATATGGCACCATCCCTGGCAGATGAATCACCCGTATCACACAGTATGTGCTTTTGGAGATTGGACAGTGTCACAAAGCACAGTCTTCCTGAGATCCACCCAGGTTTTGCATGTACGAATGATTTGCTCCTTTGTATTGCTGGGTAGTAATCTGTGCTGTGGGTACATCTTGGTTTGCTTAACCATTCGTCTACTGAAAGGCACTTGGATTGTTTTCGGTTTGGGCTCTCTTTTACGAAGTTGCTATGGCCATTCACGTCTAGGTTTTTGTACGTACCTAAATTTCTTTGGAATACAAGCCTAGGAGCACAGTTGCAGGGTTAGATGGGAAGTTGATTTCAGTGTTTGTTTTGTTTTGTTTTTGTTTTTGGAGATGGAGTCTTGCACTCTCACCCAGGCTGGAGTGCAGCAGCATACTCTCGGCTCACTGCAACCTCCGCCTCCCGAGTTCAAGCGATTCTCCTGCCTCAGCCTCCCGAGTAGCTGGGACTACAGGCATGTGCCATCACACCTGGCTAATTTTTTTGTGTTTTTAGTAAAGACAGGGTTTCACCGTGTTAGCCAGGATGGTCTTGATTATTATTTTTGTTTTCAATACTATGATAAATACACAGTGATATCTCATTGTGGTTTTATTTTGCATTTTCTTAACAGCTAATAATGTTGAACTTCTTTTCATGTACTTATTTGAATGTCCTCTTTGGTGAAATATCTATTCATGTCTTTTGCCCATTTTCTCATGAGATTGAATTTAGAGATTTCTTTGTAAACTTTAGATACAAGTTCTTTGCCAGGTGTGTCATTTGCAAATATTTTATCTCAGTCTTTTTTTAACCTCTTGACATTAATAAAAGTTTTTTTTGATGAGTTCTAAGTTTTCATTTTTTTGGTATGAAGTCCAAGCATTCTTTGACTAGCCCTAGGTTCTGAAGATTTTCTCTTGTTATTTTTTTTTTCTAAAAGTTTTAGAGTTTTATATTTTACCTGAAGCCTGTGATCTATTTTGAGTTAATTTTTGTGTAAGGTGTGAAGTTTGGATCAAGGTCTATTTTTTGTGCCTATGACTGTCCAGTGGTTCCAGCATGATTTGTTGAAAAGGCTGTCTCTCCTTCATTAAGTTCCTTCCACATTTTTATCAAAAATCTGTTGGGTGTGTTCCTGTGTGTCTATATCTGGATTCTCTGCTCTGCTCCACTGATCTATGTGGCTGCACCTCTGCCAACACCACACTTGATTACTATGGATATGTTCTGTCTCTAAATCTGGTAGACTCATTCCTTCTACTTTATTCTTCTTTTTCAGAATGGTTTTGGCTATTCTAGGACATTTCTATTTCCATATGTATTTTATAATAAGCTCATACATGCTTACACAAAAATATTTGCTAGGATTTAAATAGCAATTATATTAAACCTATACATCCACTTGGAAATATTTGACATTTTCACTATGTTAAGTCTTCTAATCCGTGAACATAGTATGTCTTTCCAATTATTTAGGTCTTTTGAAATTCATTTCTTCATACAGATTCTGTACATCTTTTTTTTTCCTTTGGAGCAATTGTAAATGGTATTAAATTTCTGCTTTTGGTTTTCACTTGTTTGTTGTTAGTTTATAAAAATGCAACTGATTTTTGTATTATCTTATATCCTATAACCATGTTGAACTCATTTATTAGTTCTAAGAGTTTTTGTAGATTCCTTGGAATTTTCTATATGGAAAATCATCTGCAAATATAGACAATTTTCTTTTTTCCTTTCAATCTATATGCCTTTCTTTTTTTTTTTTTTCTTACTTTCTTGTCCTCACTAGAACTTCTACTTCTAGGCTGAATAAGAGTGGTGAAAGCAGACATGTTTGCCTTTTGCCAAACTGAAGGAGAAAGCATTCAGTCTTTTACCATTAAATATGATACTAGCTATAGATTTTTTTGTAGGTACTGTTTATAAAGTTTATGAAGTTCCTCTGTATCCATAGTTTGCTCAGAATTCTTATCATAAGTAGACACTAGATTGTATCAAGTCCTTTTTCTGCATCAATTAGTATGAGCATGTGATTTTTCTGTAGCCTGTTGATGTGGTGGATGACACTGATTTATTTTTGGATATTGAGTCAGCTTTCCATACTGAAAATAAGTCCCACTTGGCCATGGTGTATTATTATTTTTGTCCATTTCTGGATTTGGTTGGCATATATATATGGGTGTGTGTGTGTGTGTGTGTGTGTGTGTGTGTGTGTGTGTGTGTTTTATATCCAAGTTCATTAGAAACATTGGTCTGTAGTTTTCTTTTACATTTGGCTGGTTTGAGTATCAAGATAATACTGGCCTCACAAAATCAGTTGGGAAGTGCTCCTCCCTGTTCTGTTTTCTGGAGAAGATTGTGTACGATTGGCTGTAACTCTCCCTTAAATTTTTGCAAGATCCTTCAGTGAAGCCATCTGGGCATGGACATCTCTTTCTCTAGAGTTTTAAAATGACAAATTCAGTTCTTTAAAAGGTATGGTACAACACACGTTTTCATCTTTGAAAAGCCAGAGGCAGACTCTGTGAGACCTTCTTGAGCAAGAAGCACAGGTTTGTGGTACGGCGAAGGAACGAGAGATGCAGATGATGTGGATGGGTGCTGTCAGGATCCTGACATTCCTCTCCTACAAAATGGTCCATTGATGGAATGCAGTATTGATGCAGAAGTTCACCTTTCTCCTTGTATTTCTATTCTTAAGACATTTTTGATATCATTTGGATAAACGTCATCATTTCTTATTTCTCTTACTCTTTTTAAAACCGTGGACCCTTACAGGGTAGGAATGCTTGTGGTTCTAACCTAGTTTCCACCCTCTTTTTTTTCTCTATTGTATTTAGAAGTATTTCCAAAGTTGATTTCTTTGCTTGAGTTTGTTACACAAAGCAAGCATCTGCCTCAATAACTAATGGAAGCCAAAAATTGATTCCTGGCAATATCCTTATTTGTGTGAAGTAAAGTTTTAAACCATCCACATTACAGCAGCAAATGCATCACAGTATCCCCCATGACCTATAGCAATGTCAGTCAAGCGAGCCCGAGTTAGAAAGTGTAATGCTTCCAGACTGTGACCTCTCCCTTCTAAGGCTGCTTAAAAAGAAATAGAAGACTACACAGATGCTCTCTGTATCTGGTATGCTGGCTACTGCTATGTGGACTTGACAAATTCCTTTTTCTCTGGGATCTAGAAGAATCCTTGCCACCAGGCAACGTTTATAAAGGGCTTTCATGTGCATTATTTAAAAAATATGCTTTTTTATTTAGCTCAGAGAGAGATGCAAATTATGTCATCAAGACCCATGGCAAGATAATTTATCTTATCAAATATACCTTGCGAATGTTCCAAAGGTATTTTATGTTTTTATGAGAAACAGATAACCCACAGAACCCTCGCTTCATTGGCTACGATGGTGAAGTCAGTGGGGGTGGGGGTGGTTGTTGTGAAGGTTATTGTGGGGTACCCACACAGGAGATCTGAGATTCAGGGGCCACTGTGGCTTGGACTGCTTTTTGCAGGAGCAAGGGGCTGTCCTGATCCTGACAGAGTGCTTCACCCACCCCGCAGAGCCAAGGCCGAAAGCAGGCACTGCTGGATTCACCATATGAAACCATCTGAGAAGAAAGCCTCCCATTATTTAGAAGTGCATTATTGTCAGTAAATAAAATGCTCTCTTCTCAGTGTTTTTAAAGTTAAGGAAGAAGGATATGGCATCAATCACTCACATCCGAAAGCAGACCACATGTCCCTGAAAGCAGCCTCTGTGTAAAGAGCAAATTCAGATTTTATCGATGATTTCTCTTTGGACTGCTATTTATTTTACCTTCAGAATCTGTGAAATGCTGCTGATCTTTTTATTTCTTAGGGGATGAACAATTGCAGCCTTAAGAGACATTTAAATAATGCTTAACTTTTAAAGCAAAAGAATTAGACAAATGGATGTGTTCAGCCTAGACTTCAGATCAGGTTTCTGTTTTTTAAGCTTAATGTGTGATATTAGCCTATTAAATGGCATTTCTTTATTTGATATATTCTCTATCCCCATTAGATGTCATTTCCATTGATGTTTTGTATTGTTTGCGTGTTAGCGCTTCCTATGTTAAACTACAGGGCTGAAGGGAGGAAATAATTAGATTTATGGCTTTGTACTTGTAGTTTTCAATTTAAAGGTCTATTCAAAAATAACTCATGCTTTGGTACACACACGGCGATTTTCTATTTAAATTAGCTTATCAAAGTGAAATATCTCCTTTTGCAATTTTTCTGGAGATGAAGAAAGCAGGTGCCCAGTTCCTCCCCTTGGTGGAAGCGTGACTTGAGCTTTTCCATAGCAGTAAGCCCCTAAAACACAATAGGCAGCGTTAGCATCGTTAATGATGATGTTTTTCTATAATTTCTTAATACTCAAGCTTTCCTAGGGCAGTTGGAAGGAGATGACTTCCCTAGTGGCCGTCTCAAGGCCCCGTGTGGGATGCTGCCCCAATAGCCCCTCACCTGGAAGAATGTGCAGGAGCTGGGAGCTCAGAGCAGCCTGTGGTCACATTACACCTGGGGCTGAAATACAGACCAAACCATGAAGACTGTGGGAAAAGGGGCCACCTTTTCCCCATCACAGCTCTAAGCCTCCGTTCTACCTGCTGGCTGACTCTAGACTCCCTTTTTATGGGGTTAACAATAGTTTTAATGGCTGGGTCCAGTGGCTCAAGCCTGTAATCTCAGCACTTTGGGAGGCCAAGGCAGGTGCATCGCTTGAGATCAGGAGTTTGAGACCAGCCTGGCCACATGGTGAAACCCCGTCTCTACTAAAAAAAAAAAATAGCTGTGAGTGGTGGCGCACACATGTAATCCCAGCTACTGGGGAGGCTAAGGCAGGAGAATCGCTTGAACCCAGGAGGCGGAGGTTGCAGTGGGCTGAGATCGTGCCACTGCTTTCTAGTGTCAGTGACAGAGTGAGACTCTATCCAAAAACAAAAATTAAAGGTTTAAGATGCTGGTCTTCTCAGGCACCTGGCCTGTGTTTGGGGCCCTGTTCTGCTGCTTCTAGCTGTTGTGCTCTGGGGTATCGATTTGAGCTCCTTGAGTCTGCTACCGAGGTTTTAAAATGTGGGCAACAGTGTCAACTTCACGTGGACTGGAGAGGATGCCAACAACCCCAGCACGTGCTATGTGCTCATTAAGTGACAGTGACCATTTGTTTGCAGGTGTATTCATGGCACAAACAACAGAAAAGGCTCCACTTCCCGCAGAGCATATCAAATATTGGCAGTGGCTTTCTGAGCGTGTTGGGAGCCAGGTGGGTTCCACTTAGAATCCTGGATCCAGCACTCACCCACCGTTTGGCTTGGGCTGTTCCCTCTGTGTCTTTGGCTTCACATCCTTTATTTGCAAAACAGATGTAAAAATGCCCACCTTGAGGGCTGTCATGGGCATTCTAGGTATTTCACATCACGGGCTGGCTGACTCAGGAGCTGTGGCCACATGCCGGGGAGGGAAGGACCTGACATTGCAATGCCATCTTTATGGCATCCCATGACGATTTTATGTTCCCATCTTACAGGTAAAGCTACTAAGGGACAGCTGTTGAGAAGGCCAGGGTAGAACTCGGTCTGCTGGGTGGGGACCCTGAGAGGGCAGCTGCTGCAGGCATGGCTGTTCCCTGTGTGTCCAGGAACACAGAGGTGCTCACAACAGCTGTGTGTGCAGTGCTCACTCCGTCTGTGGTCTTCCCGGCTCTGCCTGGGTTTCCCCTCCGGAACCTCCTGGAGAGCTGGCCTCCCAGTTTTCTCCCAGGGTCCCAGGTGACAGGGATGAGATTCAACCAGTACTCTGTATCTGTGCTCCAGATAGCAATGTTGGCCCTAGTCCTTCCTGATTAATTTCAGTTACAAGCATGCAACTATAGTGTAGGAAATGATGGGAATCCCAGTAAAACATAGGACTTTCAAAATAACTCACGGTCTCAATGCCTCTTGCAAGCTAAGAGTAATTAAAAATACAAAACCTATCAGGAGATCTCTTATTTTAATATACAAGTTGCTCAGTGAGAACGTTCATCTGGTGAAATGGCTCCGGTTTTCGGAAGCATTGTTCAACATGTGCCAGGAGGTGAAATGAGTTTTACTGAAGACGTTGATATCTTCAGAAGCCACATGTTCGATGGCAAACAGTATTAAACAAGTCATGTGGGAGGCCCCTGACTTCACCGCTTCCTGGCTGTGTAACCTGACACAGTGTAACCTGTGATTTAATCTCTCAAAGCTTTAGGCCCCATATCTGTGAAGTGGGATAATGCCACCTCACCTGGGATTTTGAGGATTAAATGAAATAATGTACATAAATACATGTAAAGCATGCACTTCAGACCTCAGCACAGTGTGGGTGTTTAAGAACTACACCCTTCTCTGTTCCTGTGACTATGGGGGAAAAGCAAAGGCATTTTGTAGTTTATTAAACATCCTGTCCATTTACATATTTCTGACTCTGGGTTTTGAAATCCTATATACATCCCCTTCAAGGCACCTTTCATCTTCCAGAACCCCCAAGTGCTTACAAATCTAGCAAATGAAGATAACCCACTGTTGATTCATGGGGGCCACTAATCCACTCCTAGAACACGACCACCTCTGGGTAAGGAGATCAACAAACATTTATCAGCTACACAACACCTCTGTTAAGTTCAGCAGAACTCTTTCATAGCGTTTCTTACAGGACGGAGATAAGAAGGCAGTGCCCAGCTGTTCGGCTTCACCTGTGTGTGTTTACCCAGGTCTTTAGAAGATAAATATGGCAATCAGGGAGTCAAATATTAGGCAATTATAAGACTTCAGAGACCAGATGATGAATTCAGTCCCTTTCTCTCCAGTCGGGTGATGGATTTAAATCAGAAACAATATTCTTGCCCCGAAAAGGAGTTTCACTCCCTTCTAGACTGCGACAGCATGGGATGGGGAAGCTGTGTCTTCTCTTTGCTTGTGTGTACATCTTCTCAGGCAAACTGGGGTCCCATCAAAGAGGGTGCAGCTTACCGGCACCATCCCTGCACTTGGCAATTGCATTAAAATTCTTGTGCACACTCGCAGCCGCTGGCACTGGCCCTGGGAGCACCCAGTTCATTCCATCTCTCTCCGCTCTGATCTGCTGTTGCACGCCAGCCCCTGTATGAACGCTGAGAGACCTACATTCTTTCACCACAGACCTGTCATAGGGTTGCTGGATTTTCCACAAAGACGGAGTACCTACAAACCCACTTGACCGGATGTCTGTGATCAAGCCTTCACTTTGTCTTCCTTGAGTCACCTAACTCTGGAGGGCTTTGATTTCTCCACATGTGGAATCGGGTCGATAGCCTGCAGGCTGCCAATGTGACGTCGGCGGTTGTACCTGAGCGTGGCAGCCGCGTGCTGGGCTGAGGCCACAGGGCCCGGCTTCAGAGGAGACTGGTGCAGGTGGTGCCGGCCACTGCCCTCAGTCACGAGCAGGAAGACCTCCAAGGGATAGGACAGAGCCCCAGGTGTGGGTTTGGATTCTTGTAGATTTACCATTTTCCAAGGATAGTGGCTGTTACTGGGAAGTGTGAGAAGCAGGGAACAGTCCCCCCAGAAACATAGGGCACTGGACCCCCAGGGTGTAGATGCTGGTGCGATTAACGAGGGCCTTCAGAGGCAAGAGTGAGCGGCGTGGTTAAGGCAAAGAGGGACAGAGACGACAGAGAGGAGGCAAAAAGGACAAGAACCTCAGGGGACCCGGACATGAAAAGCAGCAAGGAGTAGGGAAGGTGGACTCGGAGAGAAGAGACAGCCAGTGAAGACGGAGCAAGGGCGTGACGGCGAGAGCCGGAATGTGCCGGGAGCCTGGAGTCGCGGCTGCTCTCAGAGCCTCCCTTTATTGAGAAGGTGTCAGATACCAGGCACTGTCCTGAGCACCTCACATGTGAGTCTCACGGCTTTCCCAACCAGTCTGTGAAGTGGACATCAGGTGAGGAAACCGTGTCTCAAAAACTGTAGTTTCCAGGGTCAGACAGCTGCTAAGGGACAGGGCCAGCATTCGCAGCGGGATCCCTGCCTGCGGGATCTGCCCCTCGGCCTTGCCACTGCGTAGAATACGGCTTGCATCAGAGTGGGCAGACTTTTTCTGTAAAGGGCTAGGTAGTCACAGTTTTGAGCTTGGCAAGTCTCAGAATCTGTCTTAACAACTACTTAACCCTCTTTATGTAGCCCCAAAGCAGCTGCAGACAATATGTAAGTGAATGGCCATAGCTGTGCACCAATAAAACTTTATTTACAAAACAGGCAGTTGGCTAGAGTTGGCCCCAGAGCCTAATGTGCTGCTGCCTGGTTTACATAAAAGTGAGCAGCTCCACTGCAGGAAGGGACTCAATTTCCCCTGCGGGAAATAGAAAGAGGATAGTGTAGGAGACCCAGGAGCAAGTTTATTAGAGACAAGGAAAGGTGAATGGTCTTTCCATTTTTTAAATGGTTGGAAAACAAGTTAAAAGAAGCATGGTATCTCATGGCACATGAAATTTATATAAAATTCAGATTTCAATGTTCCTAAATAAAGTTTGATTGGAATAACCTCGCACCCAAGCATTTGCATACCCGGGGCTGCTTTTGAGTGACACTGGCAGAACTGCGTAGTTGCGACGGAGGCCGTGCGGACTGAGAAGCCAAAGGTTTTATTATTTCTTTTTTCGGGGAAGAAGTTTGCTGATGCCTGCACTACAGGTCATGCCTGGCTCTTGACTTGCTTTCTCTCGTCCTCATGATCCACTAAGTTCTGTCAGGGACATAGCACTGCTCTTCTGAAATATTTCCAATCTGCTCTCAACCCAGTGCGTGGGGAACTTCAAGATGCAACAAAGCAAAACTCTGATGAATAAATAAAACTGCACAATAGTTGACTCTTTGACCTTAAAGACCCAGGCGCGGCAGGAGAACCAAACCAGTCCTCATTCCAAATCCTTCTTCCCAAACATAATGCATCTCAGCAACGATTGAGGAGCCCCGCTTGCTCCAGGCGCGGTGGCCACAGGGCCCAGGCAGCAGGCCCGGGAAGGCTGAATGCATCCGCCTCTCTCTGCTGATACCTCTTTGTTCAGGTCTCCCGGGAATCCAGCTTCCTTTGTGCCGGCAGCTGCGTTTCCAGTGCGTGGTGCAGGAGGCAGGCAGGGGAAGTGTGGGCAGGGCCAGTGCTGATTTGCAATCGGATGAGCATTGTTTTTCTCCTGCTCGGCACCAAGTCTCTGGAATCTATCAGTTATATGGATTATGTAACAAGAGCCAGTAGCTGGGTGAAAACCAGCTTCAGAAAAGCAGAAAGCTTAACAGCGACAACAAGGAAGGCAAGTCCAAGGGAGGTCATGAAATGGAGGCTGAGCTCTCGCCCTCTTTCTCTCCCTTGAAGCGATGGCTTTACAGTTGGCTAACTTCGCTGTAATTGAGTCTGAAGGTTGAGTCCTTGTTCTTTAAGAATTGCCAGTGGAGCCCTCTAATCCTCTGTGGTCTCCTCAGTGAATCAGGACTTTGGTTTATTGACAAGTAATTAGATCAGTATGTCACTACATCAATGCCAGTGTAAACATCCCGGAGCAAGTAGCTGATCCTTACAAGATCAGCAACCTAATCTCCACTGGATGCCACCGGCTTTGTCAACACTCCAGTGGAGGACTATGTCTCTTTTCCTGATGTCTGACTCCAGAAGGAGGGGGCTGGAACCGAAGCGGGAATCGGCCACCTCGAGACCTTCTTACTGACATGTGGGCTCTTTCATGACCTTCGTGACTGAGGGGCGCCCATGACCTAAAAGAAACACTACAGGGGCATGTGAATTCCATCTCCTTCTCGTGTCTTCCCTCTGCTTTTCCCACTATTAGGAAACGTGCACTCAGTGGAAAAGCTGGAATGGCAAAGTGCCTGAAGTGTCCACTGCCCCTGAGCGTTCCACTTCTCTCCCATACTTTCAATGAACGTGAATTAATTTCAAGGAAAAGAAGTTTAGGTTCTTAGTCTGATGTTTATTGATAACACTACCAATGACCAGCAGAAACATGCTAGGTATGCAACATTGAAATGTCGGTAGAGAGTGGCTCATAGATGGTGGTTGGGGCCGCTGTTTTCGGCATTTGCTGAGGGCTGGCGTCTGTGCCGAGCGGGCATTTGCATCCGCCTCCTCGCTCATTCCTTAAACACTCTGAGGGAAGTGTCTGAGCATCTCCGCTGAACCAGCGAAGGAGCCGAGCCTCAGGGAGGGTCACTGCCTTGCTAAAGCTCACACAGGTTGGAAAGAAGGTGGAAATCAGGCCTGTCTGACGGCGTCCTCTGTATGTGTAACTAACACTAAACGGCAATGGGGATTTCCACGTGGCACAAGGATTGGCCTCAGTAACTCCAGTGATGGTGGCCAGTAGAGAGGAGGGTTATCAGGCATCCAGACTGAAAGCAAGAAACCCAGCTGGCAGGCAGTCGACCCACGAGTAGATTTGGCTTACTTTAGGATAAAGGGCAGAGCTGCTGGCCTGTCCGAGGCCGGTGCTGTGTCAATGGAGAAGCTGGTTTTCCTCTTCTCCCTGGCGTGCCATCTCTCATTTCCTCCGTGCAAGTGGAGGGCTGTGCCCCGAAGAAGGGGGTTGGTATTCATGCCAGCAACAGGCTCTACCGTCGTCCCACCCCGTCCCTGTCAAACGTGCGACCCTGTTGGGTTTCCTGTGTTAGAGGTCTAATCATCACGCTGTCTAGAATCCTCCTGATGAAGTCACGGCAGGACAGGGGCACACAGCCAGTTGAAGTGGAATCCACACAGGGAAGTTTGTATTTTTAATAGAGCAGAAAACAGCATTTAATTTCTAAAAAAAAATCTGCAAAGAGCTCTTACTAAGGTTCAGTCTGATTTCTTTCTGCCTGTACAAGTAGCTGGCCCTGATGAGAGCATGCATATGATTTAGGGCAACAGTTTGCCCTAAAACATAATCAGAAGAATTTATGAAGCAACTCATGGTGAAAATGAGTTAGGGAGTGATTATGTGATTTTTTTTTTTTTTAAGGGGAAACAGCAGAACTCTCCCTCTCTGTTCCATGCCCCTGACTAGCGATGCCTACAAATATTCTGCCGTAACTAGAGACAGCCAGCAGTAGCTGGCCCAGGGTGGAGGTCGCTGGCCCAGGGCGTGTGGCCAGGGCAGCCTGGGACTCCCTGTCATCTTCAGCGGAGCCTCAGAACCACCCTGAGCTTCCATTTCTTTGGCTGCCAATGGTGAGGCCTCTTGCCTTGTGAATCCTATACTGTGAGATAGCCTCTTACTGATGCATCTGATTTGAGCAGAGAGGCCTTTGAAGAAGACAGGCATGCTTTAAAATGTCACATCCATCAATAAGGCAGGTGGCATTTGGTGGAAAGAACAATACATCTTACTTTCCTTGTGGTGGATGTACATTCTATTTATTCTATTTTATTTTATTTTTGGTAATTAAAATAAAATTGGAAAAGAGAAGTACCTGCTTATAGTTCAAAAAAATTAAACCTACAAAAATAGCACAGCATGAAGAGCAGGTCTGTCCCCTCAGGTGCTGTGACTGCCATCTCCTCATCTCTCTGCAGCGATGACCTGCACATCTACAAGCGTGTGTATCGCCTGTGTGTCCAATCTAGACTTGTGTGTACCTGTGTTATGCATGCAATGCTGGACATGTAGGATGCGTACATTCAGTTCTCTGTGTCGGTGTGGGAATGTTAAAGATAAATCTCACAGGCTGTTCTGCACCTTGTGGAATGAGGTCTGTCGGACGTAGCTTCTCACTGGCATGCCAGCACATGACCTTGCTTTACGCACGGCCGAGGTGAGTCCAGGGCACCCGGCACCCCCGCACCTACTTGGTGCTGGCCTGTGCTTTCCTACGATGTCTGTGTAGCCACTGCCCCCGGACCCCTGGCAACCCTGACACCGCTCCTGCTGCCTCGGCCTCAGAGGGCAGGGTGCATCCCCGCGCATCCCGGCACTGCGGCCAGTGTGCTGTGTTCCTGCAGCCTGGCCCCTTTCGCCTCTGCCCCTGGCCAGTGCAGACATGGAAAGGTCAGTGCTGGCACGGGGGAGCATACAGAGTAGGCCAGCCCACCCCGAGTTCCCCACATCCCTAATGGGGCCATCTGCCAAGGGTGGCATGGGTGGAGTCCTCTCACCATCTCGAGTGGAGGCAGTGCCCCTCAGGGTGCCCTCATGATTGTTATGCCTCTAATGCATCCGTCCTGTGCTTATGCTGTGAGTGGCTTCCACTGTGTCCCTGTCTACAGCACTGCTGCCTCGTGGGAGGCTGCCATGGCCATCTTTGTGCCCGTGCGCATGGAAGAAGGAATTGCTAAGAGTGGGTCAGAGGTTTACTCACTTTAGATTCGTAGATAATTACGGCACTAACCCTCTCCAAAGCCAGTTTGTTGCAATTAGTCTCTGAAGAGTGAATCTATATGGCCTACAGCTGATGGCAGGTGTCCCCATGTTAGGGCACTTGTAGGCCACATGGCTCTGGGCTGGAAGCACACTGTGGGGGTGGAGGTGAGACCACTGCTTGGAGTTTCCCCAAGTGGTTTTGGGTGCTGGCACCCAGCTCTCACAACAGAGGGTCTTGGATGGCATAGATGCCCACCCCATGCTTCCCACTCATGCCCACTGCCCGTCTCCTGCCTCCTGCGGGTGTGTCTTGGAGATAAGCCCCCTTAGTAGAGGAGGGAGAATCCTCCTGGAGTTGAGAGAGAGGAGCTGGTGCTCCAGTGGGAAGTGACAGGTGCCTGCTGCACCTCCCCTCACCCCTGCCCCACCCTCCACCCAGTCCCATTTCCATGTCTGCTGTGAGTGAGCCTCAGGGTCAGGGAGATTCCTAAAGAGCAAACTTCCATAGGACGTCAGCACTTTTATCTGAGCCTTCATAGGAAGCAGTGAGATCCAGGCAAGGGAGCTGCCTTTACATCAGGAAAGCAGCCTGGAATGGAGAGGAATCGTCCCGACAGATAAAAGGGCATCTTCCTTGATGGTGATGTTCAGAAGTTATCTGTGACATGTGACATACACTTACGTTTTTCAAAAAGCCTAACATGGACTTATATGAGCCAGCAATTTCACTCCTAGGGATAGACACAAAATAACCAAAGCTGAGGACGCAAGCATACATGCAGAATACACACACACCATGTTCATAGCAGTGTTACTTACAAAAGCCAAAAGGGGAAACAGCCCACATGCCTTTCCCGTATGTGATATAGACAAGGTATGCTGTGCCCTGAGATGGAATATTACTTGGCCATGAAAAAGGAATGAGATTCAGATCCATGCCACACATGGGTGTTCCTTGAAGGCATTGTGCTACACAGAGGAAGCCAGACCGCAGAGGACCCATGCTGTGCGATTCCCCTCACAGGAGACTCGGGAATCGGCCAACCAGGAGACAGAAGGCAGCTAAGTGGGTGCCTGGGGAAGGGGGCGAATGGGGATGGGGAGAGGCTGCTTAATGGGTACAGGGGTTTTTTTAGGGTGATGGAAATGTTTTAGAATTTGATAGAAGTGGCAGTTACACAACACAGAATATTCTAAATGTGAAAACTATCTTTTTACGATAGTAGGCTTTTACTGCTTCTTTGCATAAAAACTGCCTTTTAGGAACCTACATAACAATTACTTACACGTATCTCCTCCTGTTGGGGTCTCAGGGTTCTCACCGTTTGCTAGTATAACTGGCCCGTGATGAGCACCTGGTCCTAACCATTCTTCATGTCCTCAGCTATCTGTCTGATCAGCTCTCAGAGTCATTGCAGCAGTGAGATTGAGGACTGGAAGGTTTTTCCAGCATGATACTAAGTTGGCCTCCTCAGATGCGTTCTTTTCTCCCTTCAGTAGGATCTCGTCACGTCCATTTTCCCAAGTGCTTGCCAAGAGTATTTTGCCAACGTGATGGGAGAAAATGCACCACCCATGTACTCACGTGATGTGCCGCTGGGATCCGGGGCCGCCCACTGTTCGGCCTTCTTCCTCCTCCTCTTCCCTTTCCCTTCCTTCTTCTTCCTCTCCTTCCTCTTTCCATTCTCCTTTCCCTCGACTTTCTCCTCCTCCTTCTTCTTCACCTTTCTCCTTTTTCCATTCTCCTTTTCCCTGACGCATTCCTCCTCCTCTTCCTCTTCCCCTTCGCCTTCTTCCTCGGCTTCTTCCTCTTCCCCTTCGCCTTCTTCCTCGGCTTCTTCCTCCTCCTCTTCCCCTTCGCCTTCTTCCTCGGCTTCTTCCTCCTCCTCTTCCCCTTCCCCTCCTCCTCCTCCTCTTCTCCTTGGAATCACCAGTTCACAGGTTCGGTCCCTGGTCCCCTAGTGTTTTTAGTGTGTGAGTACAGAATGTGAGTCTTCGTTTTCAATGCTGAAAACATGTTTGCCAGTGAGTGTCACTGGGGCTGGCCAGAAGAAAGGGGAGACTGGTGCGGAGGAAGAAGTGAAGGACTCCTGGGTGCTTGGGGGCAGAGCACACAGACCCCCGTGTGAGGTCCAGAGAAACGCGGGTGGAGTGGGAGCCGAGGCCGAGGCTGGAGCACAGAGCACCTCCCCCTGCCAGGCTCAGAACTCCGTTCCAAAGTACCCCTGAGCTGGAGGTAAAGGTGCGTGTCTCTGGGTGCGTGCCTGCATGTCTAACTGGCCAGCGGCCCATAAGCTATTGTTCTTGATATAATTTTAATCTCTTTCATCTCTGGGAGTGGAAGGCATTTTTTAGCTTAATAATTTTCAGAAACATTAACCAGCTTTGAGACTGAATGTCTGTCTTGCTTTTCTTCTCTCAGTAGCGGGAGCATTGGTTACTAAAGCCCCGACCCTGACTGCTGGGAATTTTCCCTGGGTTGGGCATCGCTTGGTCTTGGTTGTCCAGATTTCACTGCCTGTGGGACTGCAGGAGAACCCTAAGCTCCGGGGCTGTCTGCAGTCTTCTGCGGAGGGAGCGTGGCGTTAAATAAAGCACATGCGCGCACACAGTTTCAGTGCTCCGGATGTGTGATGTCCTGTAAGATGTGATGGCTCCAGAAAAAGAAGAGCTACGTCTGGTTGAAAGCAGAAAGGCCTTGGCAGCTTCACAGACTCAGCCTCCTCCTGTTTGCTCAGGCACCACCTCCCTCCGGGGCCAGCTCACTCCCACCCCAGTGCTGTGTGATGGAGCCCGCAGTGTGTAGCAGGCTGAGGCTGCAGACATGTATGTTTTCTGGACCGCTTCCAAGACAGTGTTTAGCATTTACAGATGCTGAGGGTTTGGGGCCGGGCCTGACCTTGCAGGTAAGCCCAGCTCGCGTCAGCGGTGGACTCCAGTGCGCGCGGCTCTAGGGCTTGGCTTATGTGACCGGCCACTCTGGACTTCACTCACCTTCTCCGATAATCCTACTTCTGTGAGCTGAAAATGCACCCTTCACTCCTACAGGGAAGTCCTGTGTTTCGGGGTGTGGCCTAACTGGAAATACATGCCAAGTGGAGATAAGTTGTCCCAGGGGGCAGTGGCCCCTAATCCAATATGGCAGGTGTCCCTATAAAAAGAGGGAGTTTAGACGCAGAGAAGAGGCTGTGTGCACACGCACAGGATCAGGACTGTAGTCATTCCAAGCCCCAGGAGAGAGGCCTGGCAGACCCTTCCCTAGAGCCATGGAGGCAGCATGGCGCAGCTGGCACTTTGGGTTTGGACTCCAGGCTCCAAAACAAAGAGAATAACTTTCTGATGCTTACCTCCCAGCGTGTGGTCCTATGCCACCACAGCCAGGAACTTCACACACACTCGAGAAGACTGAGGAGACCTGAAGGAGGCGTGCCCTCTGCAGACCTGGAGGAAGGGGCTGGGCCCTCTGTGGACCTGGGGGAAGGGACTGGGTCCTCTGTGGATCTGGGGGAAGAGCCTGGGTCCCTCTGTGGACCTGGAGGAAGGGACTGGGTCCTCTGTGGATCTGGGGGAAGGGCTGGGCCCTCTGCAGACCTGGGGGAAGGACCTGGGCCCCTTTTTGGACCTGGGGGAAGGGCCTGGGTCCTCTGTGAATCTGGGGGAAGGAGCTGGACCCCTCTGCGGCCCCGGGGGAAGGAGCTGGACCCCTCTGTGGACCTGGCTCTAGGGTGTGCTTGGCTTGGGGACCTCCTTCTCCTGCCCAGGTGGGGCTGGGCTGGGCGGAAGCATCGTCCTCAGCTGTGAAAACACAAAAATTCATGCACAATAAAAAGAGGCCATTACAGGATTTTCCCTCTTTGCGACGTTTCACGGCAAACACGTTACTATTTATTTTCGACCCTTCTTTCTGATCTTGTATGATGCAAATTCTCAGAACCCAAAAAGACTTCTTGAAAAAACAGTCCATGATTCATGGCAGAAAAGGTCAGATTGTTTGAAAATGACTAATGATTAGTTTATGGTTCTTATAATACAGGTTCCATAACAATGGAATTAATCTTTAGAGGAAAAAATTAAAAGGTAGTTTGCTCCCGAGGGAGCTGCGCTGGGGTTTGCACATTAGTTATGATGAGCACTCGTCGGGACGGAAGCAGAACCCCAGGATGCCTCATTGTTTAATCAGGACGGGTAATATCAAGTTGATTAATCCGCTCACTTCCCTCTGCCGTCCTGGAAGGGCTGCCGTCCTGCATAATGTCAAGCTTGGTGCTGCCAGGGCTGGGCCCCTCTGCGGGCTGGGAAAGGGGCTGGGCCCTCTGTGGACCTGGAGGAAGGGACTGGGCCCCTCTGTGGGCCTGGGGAAAGGGGCTGGGCCCTCTGTGGACCTGGGGAAAGGGGCTGGGCCCCTCTGTGGACCTGGGGGAAGGGACTGGGCCCCTCTGTGGGCCTGAGGAAAGGGACTGGGCCCCTCTGTGGACCTGGGGAAAGGGGCTGGGCCCCTCTGTGGACTGGGAAAGGGGCTGGGCCCCTCTGTGGACCTGGGGGAAGGGGCTGGGCCCCTCTGTGGACTTGGGGGAAGGGACTGGGCCCCTCTGTGGGCCTGGGGAAAGGGGCTGGGCCCTCTGTGGACTGGGAAAGGGGCTGGGCCCCTCTGTGGACCTGGGGGAAGGGACTGGGCCTCTCTGTGGGCCTGGGGAAAGGGGCTGGGCCCCTCTGTGGACCTGGGGGAAGGGATTGGGCCCCTCTGTGGACTGGGGGAAGGGGCTGGGGCTCTCTGTGAACCTGGGGAAAGGGACTGGGTCCCTCTGCGGACCTGGGGGAAAGGGCTGGGCTCCTCTGTGGCCCTGGGGAAAGGAGTGGGGGCATGCCAAGTGTCAGCTCCTCTGCCTTGAGCCATCCTTCTGATGTCACTTTGCCTATTGCATGCGCTTACCTGAAAGGTGAAGCAGGCCTTTTCCTCCTTCCCACACACACATGGCATCACTTGTTTCTGTGTCTGATGCCCCAACCTAAGAGTGAGCCAGCAGATGGCAGGGGCAGCCAGGCCTGAGAGTTCACGTAGATTTACCTGGGGCCTCCACCCCTATGTCTGACACCATAGTCCACCTTTAATTCCGAGTCTGAGCAGTTGCTGGGGGTCATGCACACCTTTATAGTCATGGCGGCTGCTGCACGCCCAGGGGGCCCAGGTGGTGTCCCTGCCTTGCCCTTCACAGAGGAGGGGGTCCCAGATGCTGGCAGAGATGGGTCCAGCACAGCGGGCTGCAGCCTGAGCTTGGGGCTTAGCGTGGTTTAAACAAAACAGCGACACGGCTGCACTTGCTGCTGCTCACAGTGTTCTGGGTCCCGGCAAAACTCTCCTTTTCCCATTGAAAGGAAATTACGTAAAAGTGTCATCTCTATTTTGGTTTATAGAATTTGTTCTAAGAGGGTGAAAATGCTCATTAATCCACTTTATGTGCATCAAAGAAAGTCATTCCTGGAATAAGAATGGTGGCTGGGAGAGAACCAGTCAGGAAGCGTTGCCACCTGACCATGTGCTCTGGCCTTCAGAGTGTCCCAGGGGCAGCTGCAAAGCCGGTGCCCACGGCCTCCCTGCCCAGAGCAGAGGCCCCTTACTCCCGGTGAACACGAGCGTACATTCTGTGCAGACTCAATGGTTCAGCAGGAGAAAAGAGGCATATGCCTGTATGTGTTTGTGTGCGTGTACATGTGTGTGTATTTGTATGCACATGTGTATGTGTGTGCATGTGTGAGCACATCTGTGTGTGTGCACATGGATGTGTGCATATGCATGCATGAACGTGTATGTGTGTGAGCGTGCATGTGCATGTGTGCATGCATGCACCTGTGAGCACGTGTGTGCATGTGTACATGTGTGTGAGCATGTGTGAGCATGTGTGTGCATGTGTGTGTGCACATGTTGTAAATAACTGAGCTGTGGGACAAAACTTACCTGGCAGGGAAAATAATAAGTTGCGAATAAAAATATTTTTATTATTAATCAAGATGTCCTTGGAGATTATAACAACGAGTCAGAAGAACCACAGCAGAATCATGGAAGGACCATTTCAGAAAACTTCACCACTTTTTCCAGTCTGCGATTTGGAATTGTGCAGTATATTTCTTGGTCCTCATCTTAATTTGCAAAGTCTAATGTTTCCCTCTCTCCTAATTTTAGAAGGTTAGAATAAACATAAAGTGGCAGTTTGGGCAGCTTCAAAATTTTATTACAAGGTGACAAAGAAAATTAGCATGTGTACATCAGCATGCTTTTTCATTAGCCTTGCAGAGAAACAGAGCTTGCTATCTGAAAACTGCTCAGTGGCAACCAAGGATTGTTTACCTGTATTAGCGAAGAAAGGAGAAATGTCTCTTTTTGTCACTGTACCTTGTAAAGTAATTAAATAAGGACTCTTAGTGAGTACATATTACAGCTATTTAGTAAAATTTATATTCGGAATCTTACTGTTTATAAAGTATATTGTCTCACCTGGGTGTTCACAGGGGAGCAGAAATATATATATATTTATATGCATATTTATATATATATTAATATGTATATATATTTATATATACTTATATGTGCATATGTATATATATTTATTTATATGTGCATATAAATGTATATACACACATTTAAAATATTTTAAATGCATATATATATAAACATTTAAAAATATATGATATGCATATATTTTTAAATGTTGCTTGTTTCATTTTATGGAAAACCTCCTACAACAATAACTATTCATAATATAACAATGTACGAAAACTGCATGTACCACTAAGCCAGTGGGAGGGGCGGCCTCTGAATCTCTGAATATTAGCATATTATTGATGGAAAAAGCTATCCTTTCCCTCATGGGAAAATCTCTTAGCATTTTACCAGCAAATTTTGAAAAGATATACATTTAAAATAAACCTTCACCTTCCTTTTGAAAAAAAGTGTAAACACGATGGCGTAAAATCTGGTAAGCGTCGCCGCCCTCGCAAGGAGCCTGGGCCGTGTTGTGGTGTGGTGACCTCACCGATCGCCTGGGGGTCTTGCTGGAACTTGGGGCTTTATTTCCACCTCAGATTAAAATAATTGGTTTTATATTTTCCACATCTTCTATATTTTCTTTCATAGGATCTTACTTTCATTTCTGCGTCTCCATTCACTCTCATTTAGAAGCGAGTTGACCCGCATACGAGTTGGTTGCTGGTGCGCGTGCTGCCTGTGATGCGGTGCGGAGTGGGGTGGCTTCGCCCTCGGTGGCGCTTTGGATCTGCTGGTTGGTAACCAGATGCTTCCTTATCAGCCAAGAGTGCCACAGGTGTTCCCCAGCCTAAATACTGAACAATCTTGACAGTGCTGCCTCTTGCTTTTCTGGTATTTGACTGAACCCATCATATTACATCCTGCGCGTTCCTAGTTGCAAAAAATATGAAGATGATGGTATAATCTGATGACAAAATCCACGGAAAACACACACGTCTTGGGAAGGCAGTGGAGCTTCCACGTCGGCCGAGGTGGAATCGCTGGTGGAATCCACAGGGTACTCAAAGGCTCCCTCTGAGCTGCTGAGCTTCGCGGGAGAGAACAGAGGCTGGGAAGTCTCTTTGTGTCCAAGTGTCTGAATTGCAGACAACCCTCATCGTTAACCTAGAACTGAAAATCAGCCTGGGTGCTGGGACCGGGCCACCCGGACTGACGGCAAAGGTCAGCCTGCACCGTGAGCGCAGAACAAAGACCGAGGGTGGCGTGGCGCCCCGGTGACAGGCGTCTCTGCCAGGTTCTCCATGGAAGACCATGATGAGATTTGCCCAGACCCTTGACTGAGCAACCGCCGAGTGGTAAAGTGCCCAAGGACGCTATTTCCCATCATATTTTGCACTTCCTTGTGAAGAGCGTGCCTCGGCACTCACCGTGCAGGCGCAGAGACCCAGAGCGCACACTAGGCTGCAGCCCAGGCCCGCCCCTCCGCACTGAATGCAGTGACCTTGTGGCTATTTGGGCAAATTTAAGGGGACTGACAGCCTCTTTCATGCAAAGGCGAGATCGGCTCAGGGAGGTTGTAACAGGAGTCCTGGCTGCAACCACAGCGGCCGAGGGAGGCGTCTTCTGTGGGAGGCTTCTTCCATGAGCCCGCAGAAGTCCCCAAAGTAAAGACCTCCTCCCCAGAGTGCTGGGAAGGGACCCTGGGATTTCCTCTACAAATAAGACGCAGGCGCTTCCCATTGTCATCTGGAAAGGTCTGCGTGTGGCCCTGCCTGGAAGCCACACAGGGTCTCACGTGACCAGTCCCTAGCTGGTTTCGCCCCGTGGGTAACGACAGAAGATCATTCCTGTTTGTTTCCACCTGTGGATATTAATACGAGCATATTTTAAGTGCATACATTTGGTTACATAAAACCAAATTACAGAAAATTACCTCTATTTTCCTAGGCCCAATCAATGTCTTTCTTTTTTAACTTCTGTGCAGGATAAGAAATTGAATGGGGATCTGAGGCGTGCGGGGTGAGTGGGACTGAGCCTCCTCTGGCACATCCAGCTCCAGGAAAATGTCGGAGACAGAGCCGATTACCGCGGGTGCCACAGTTGCAATGTGACAATGCCTTCGGAAGAAATAGACCCATTCCTCCCTGAGCATTCGGAGATGCTCCGAGGCCTGGCGAGGCTCCAGCCGGCCCAGCGACCTTCACAGGGTCTGATGCGGGCTCACAGCGTGTGGGCGGTTTGCAGGTGCTGGCAAGGGCAGCCGTTTTCTCTGGCCCACCACCCCCTCGGGACTTCATGCTGAAGGGTGCTGGCGCCAGCGCTACAGTGTTTGTCACCGTTTAAGCCTAACACTGAAAATACTTTCTAAGGAGCAAGAAAATGGTTTTTCTGGTTTCTTTCTCACATCTTAAAATCCTACTCATCCAGTTAGGGTTATGGTTAGAGGTAAAGTTAGGTTTAGGGTTAGTTGGTCTTTAGAAACATTAGTCTTGTTAAGTAAAATATGAGTCTTTAAAAATACTTTTAATGGCACCGTGGGCTTTTGGGGGGCAAGTGTCTGTGCCTCAGTCTGAGTCCAACACCATGGGCTTGAGACACACAACCTCGCCACTGTGGCTCTCATGGGCAGAGGCTGGGGGAATTGTGGGCATACCTGGGCATCTTTGGATGTGATTATTGTAGTGCCAGGCACTTTGCAGTGGCATGGGCAGCGACTTGACACAGCCTCGGGGGGCTCTGTCTGAAAGCACCTGCTTTGTAGCCCCAGGAATGTCCCCAGTGGAGAGAGACACAGAGGAGCACAGAGCAGTGACCCCTGGGTGACAACGGGCAGCTCTGAGGCTCCTCACCAGCCCGGGAGGCCGAGGCCCTCTAGCCATCACCATAGACCTTGCTGTGCGAGCAGCACCTAGCTCACCTGATTTCTTAAACTCACTTTCAACCACGCAATGAAAGAACTGAGGACCCGTCAGAAGCCAGCCCAGTGCTGGCCTCTGGCTTGAGACGGTTTGTGTCCGTCCACATCGGCCCTTGTCTATCTGTTGCGATGCCTGGGATGGGAGGAAAGGGAGGGATGTGGTCGGATTCTCCTTCCTTGCTTACTGGCAGGGCGTGGTGTGGCAAGGCCGTAGGAAGAGCAGCCTGCTTCCCACAGCTGCACTGCCCAGCCTTCCTCTCCTCGCACCACACAGGTCCATCAGAAAGACCGTGTTTGAGGGGAAAGAAAGTTTAACACCTTTGAAAAATCAGTTTTACACAATGAGATGGATCTGGATGTGGACCACGGCTCACCTCATGGTGACTCCCGCCTGCATTCCCTGTGGACTCTCAAAGGGCATCCATGCCCCTATGGGGCCCCACACTCCATGCAGCAAGGCTCTTCTGTTGGGGTCTGTGTGGAAGGGGTGGCCAGGGAGCTATGGGGCCCCACACTCCATGCAGCAAGGCTTTGCCGCTGGGGTCTGTGTGCAGGGGGCCCTGGGAAGCTGGGGACAGGCCTGGGGGCCCCACAGATGCCCAC
Organism: Plecturocebus donacophilus; assembly: GCA_004027715.1. Classification (NCBI taxonomy): domain Eukaryota; kingdom Metazoa; phylum Chordata; class Mammalia; order Primates; family Pitheciidae; genus Plecturocebus; species Plecturocebus donacophilus. Next base: position 174 of record PVKP010017592.1, on the reverse strand, counting down.
ACAGTACCAGCTTCCTACAGCTCTGACTGGACTCGGCTGGGGTTGTGCCTGTGCCAACAAGGCCAGATCAAGGGATGCAATTCTGTAAAAGGGGTAAGATGTTGGTTTGAGCGGTCAGCTGGAAATACTGCATCTGCCTGCTTGTCCCACCTCCCTTCCTCCCTCCCTCCCTCC
>PVKP010017591.1:18483-45918 GCA_004027715.1 Plecturocebus donacophilus | reverse complement strand
TCAAGGACTCCCTGCCCCTGGGCCAGAGGCCTCGACATCCCCACCAGAGCTGCACACCCCTGAATCCCCCAAAGTAAACAAAAATTGCAGAAACAGGCAGGATTTGCATGCATAAATACTTCACAGTTATTGGAAATAGCTGATGAGGTGTTTGTAAACCGAGAGGCAGTAAGCCAGAGGGAAAATCATAGGGAAGAGGAACTTCAGGCTCAATGAGAGAGAGGCTGACTTGATAGCTGCTGCTATGAGAGGAATGCCCCCAAGAGTATGGAAAAGGGGGGTTCCTGGAAAGCCCCATAGTCAGCCCGCCCGTGCCTGCAACGTGATCAGCGTGCATTTTGTTGAGAAATAGGACACTGGAAGAAGAAAAAATGTCCACAGTTAACTGAGGAACAGGATGATCCTAAGCAGGAGAATCCAAATGAGCATAAAGGGGCTCTATTCAATCTAATGGAAGGGCCACTGGACTAAAAGAGAGGGGGGCTGGACTCATATGCCCCCAAAGATCCCATGGTCCGGACGACAGCCATGTAACCCCCCATTGAAAGGAACAAGGCTGCTGTTGTTAAATCTATTAAGGTATTAAGAGAACAGACTTTCTTGTACTTAATGAATTGCCCCGCCCCCATTCTCCAGCAAAACCTGTTGTGCAAATTGAGGGCCACTATTCCATTCAACAAAAGAGACTAATTGCAGCTAAAACTGCCTCAGTCGGGGGTCAGCCAGGCTCTCACTGTCCCTCGGGAAGGAGGGTGGAGAGTTCCTAGCCAGAAGCAGAGGACTGATATTATCGCTCAGGCCAGTGCAGGGTTTGCGTGGCTTTGCACACAACTTACACATGCAGTTGGGATTATTGCCAGCAGCGGATAGTTGGTTCACTTAATTGGACTTAAAGAATACCTCCTTAGCATTGGACTGGCCTTGGAGGGTCAAAAACTATTTGCATTTCAATGGGAGAAACCCAGAAGCAGGTGTAACCACTCAATACACCATGACCCGGCTTCCCAGGGGCTCAGAAACTCTCATCATAGTTGGGGAGGCATCAGCCTGTGACCATCCCCCAGAAGCTTCTTGCTTACATGCTGCCCCCGTATGCTGATAACCTTCTATTGGGACACCCCATGGCAGTCGGGTGCCCAAACAAATGCCTTACTTCGGCACCTGGAGGACTGTGGGTATAAAGTGTCTAAAAGGAAAGCCCTGATTTGCCAAAAAGCAAATACAATATCAGGCTTGCCATCTGGAAGGGGGAATGCAGCCTAGAAGCAGAGAGGAAGCAAGCCGCTTGCAAAGTAACAGAACCTGAGACTAAAAAGCAGGTGAGAGAGCCCCTGGGAGCGGTGGGTTTTGTAAATTGTGGATTTCCAAACTTTGCAGTACTGGCCAGACCCTTACACAAAGTGGCAAAGCGGGGAGGGGAGAAGACAAGACACCCTTCGAATGGGGCAGAAGCTAAAAGTAAAACTTCTGTGGCCCTGGCCTTGAGGTTAGCTGATTTTAACACAGCCTTTTCATGCTGTCAAAAAAAATTAAAAAAAGGAAGAAGAAAAATGGCAATTTGAAGATTCTAACCTCAACTCTGGGAAGAATTTAAATATCAAAGCACCCCACACAGCGGTGACTCTAATAAATACCAAAAGACCTCATTGGTAAGCCTGCCGAATACCAGAGCCTGCTATGTGCAGCGGTTGTACAAGTCGTACATGAGACTAATCGTTTAGGTCAAGAGTCACTTGAAAAGATGCTGGGCCAGTACTTTTACATCTTACACTTATCAGCCTTAACTAAGACTGTGGCACAGCGATGCATTCCTTACATGTCGGCAACACAACGCGAAGCAGGGTCCAACTGTTCTCCCTGGCATTCAAGCTTATGGAGCAGCTCTGTTTAAAGATCTCCAGGTACACTTTACTGAAATGTCCAAGTGTGGGGGACATAAGTATTTGTTGGTCCCAGTGTGCACATACTCCGGGTGGGACTGAAGGGCCCAGGAAGTAATCCGTGTGCTGCTTCGAGATCTTATCCCGAGGTTTGGATGCCACTGCCCGTCGGATCAGACAATGGACCAGCATTTGTGGAGGATTTCGTCCAGAAAACAGCAACAGCCTTGGGGATCAACTGGAAACTGCACACTGCCTACCGACCTCAGAGTTCCAGAAAAGTGGAAAAATGAGTCGGATCATCAAAAACAACTTAGGGAAAGTGTGTCGGGAAACAAGATTAAAGTGGGTGCAGGCACTTCCCTTGGTGTTATTCAAAATTAGAGGCCCCCCCTTTAGGAAAAACAGGATATTCCCCTATGAAGTCTTATACCATAGGCCCCCTCCCCTACTCTGGGCACTCCTAGGAACTCCTCGGGAGTGGGGAGAGATTGAGTTAGGATGCTAGTTACTAGCCCTAAGGAGAATCGCTTAGGGTACTTCCACCTGAGTAAATAACAAATCAAACCTTTTTCTCCCCAGTTCACCCTTTCTCACTAGGTAATCACATGTGGATAAAGGACGGGAGTACAGCCCCTCTAAAGCCATAATGGAAAAGACCTCAGACCTGATCCTGACCATCCCACAGCTGTGAAGATAGAGGGAATCCCAGCCTGAATCCACCACCGCCGTGTGAAAAAACCAGCAATACCTGAGACTTGGACCAAGGCAAGGACTGCAGAATCACCTTAAAAAGGACAACAAGCCTTGCTCCAGCCACATCCCGGAAGCTGGCTGGTCCACGCATGGCCGAAGCATGAGGAAATTCATTGTGGGACTTGTTCTTCTTAATATTTGGACTTGTACAGTAGGAGCATTAACTAATTTTAAAGAATGCCCTCAGTATGTACACCAGGTAGGGCATAAAAGTTACTGCCATTCTTTTGTCCTACAGTTCTTATAAATGTACAGGGACACAGAAGGGAACCTGTTTATATAATGGTACTCAATATAAGGTGTGTAATCCATGAGATGGACAGGTAGCTGTGTCATAGGCATCATTAAGCCCTCTTTCTTCCTATTATCTGTTAAGACAGGTGGGCTGTTAATGTATTCAGTCCACTCCGCTAGAGGGAAAAAGAAACCTAAAGATAGGAGAATGGACAGATAATAAGTGGCCACCAGAGAGAACTATTAAGTATTATGAGCCGGCCACATGGGCAGAGGATGGCTCATGAGGATACCAGACCCCTATTTACATGCTCAACCGGATCATCCAGTTGTAGGCTGTTTTGAAAATACTCACTAATAAAACAGGCAAAGCTCTGTCCCTCTTGGCCTGACAAGAAACTCAAATGAGAAACGCAGTTTATCAGAACCGCTGGCCCTAGATTATTTGCTAGCAGTCGAAGGCGGAGTCTGTAGAAAATTCAATCTAACCAACTGCTGTCCGCACATAGATGACCAGGGGCAAGCAGTGGAAGGTATTGTGCAAGACATAACCAAACTAGCACACATACTTGTACAGGTATGGCATGAATTTAACCCTGAGTCCTTATTTGGAGGTTGGTTCTCATCCCTGGGAGGATTCAAAACCCTCATCATAAGTGTTATAATAATAATAGGTGTCTGTTTGCTGCTCCCTAGTCTACTCCCCCTGTTCCTTCAGATTAGGGGCTTCATCACTACTGTAGTTAGCCAAACTAACTACAGTATATACTCTCTCACATCACGAGTATATTATGTGAAACATTATCAGTTGGTTTCTTCAGGAAATCTGGAAAGTGAGAATGAAAGTGAGACCTCTCACTGATATTATAAAATGGTGAGGGTCTCAAAGGGGGGGATGAAGGGGGAGACCCAGCCTTCTCAGATCAACATCCCCTTTGACTATCATGCTGCATTTCAATAGAAGAAAAGGTTGACCAACTGGTGCCTCTGGTTTTACCTTCCTACAGGTGACAGGCTAGGCCTTAGGGAAACTCTCCAGAAGGCACTATTTTTACTTAAAACTGTAAACCGGAACCCTTTCATATGTGATTCCTGAAACTGTAAACAGAAACCTTTTCACATGTGAGTCCTAAAACTGTAGCCGAAACCCTTTCATATGTGATTCCTGAAACTGTAAACAGACCTTTTCACATGTGAGTCCTAAAATTATGAACCTAAGATTCTTCCACGTGTAACATCTAAAGTATAAGCCTATATAAAGGCTGAACTTCCCTTTGTTAGACGAGCTTGGATATTAGGCACCTATGCCACCTGGCTCCCAGCTGTAATAAATTCCTTCCTCCTGTATTTGGTGTCCTAGAGATCCTTTCCCGTGGCCACTCCTGCTACAGGGCCTGGTGGGAGATGTTTGGATTATAGGGGCAGACTCCTCAGGGATGGCTCTGTGCTATCCTTGCCATAGTGAGTGTGTTCCTGTGAGACCTGGTTGTTTAAAAGTGTGTGGCACCTTTCCCCTTGTTCTCTTGCTCCTGCTCTTGCCATGTGATGTACCAGTTCTCTCTTTGCCTTTCACCATGATTGGAAGCTTCTTGAGACCCTCACCAGAAGCTGAGACACCATGCTTTCTGTACAGCCTACAGAAATGTGAGCCAGTTAAACTTATTTTCTTTATACCTTACCCAGCCTCATGTATTTCTTTATGGCAACACAAAAACAGCCTAATACAGAAAATTTATATCAAGGGTGGGGTATGGCTAAAAATATATCTGAAAATGTGGAAGCAACTTTGGAACTGGCAGAGATTGGAAGAGTTTAGAGGGGTTGGAAGAAGATAGAAAGATGATGGAAAGCCTGGAACTTCTTAGAGACTGGTTAAATGGTTATGATCAAAATGTTGATAGTGATATGAGCAGTAAAGTTCAGGCAGACAAGGTCTCAAATGGAAATAAGAAACTTATTGGGAACTGGAGAAAAGTCACTCATGTTATACCTTAGTGAACACAGTGCTCTAGGGCATTGTGTTTATGTCCTAGAGATGTGTAGAAGGTTGAGCTTAATTTTCTAAGAAATTTCTAAGAAGCAAAGTGGTCAAATGTGGCCTGACTACTTCTAACAACCTCTGCTCAGATTCAGAACTAAAGAAATGACTTAAAGCTGGAACTTATATTTAAAAGGGAAGCAGAGTGTAAAAGTTTGGAAAATATGCAATCTATCCCATGTGGTAGGGAAGAAAAGCCCATTTTCAGGAGAAGAATCCAAGCAGGCTATGAAGCAACCAGAGATATTAGTACAACTAAAAAAGAACCAAGTGCAAACATCCAAGATAATGAGAGAAATGTTCCAAAGGCATTTTAGAGATCTTCTAGGCAGACTCTTCCATCAAAGGTCCAGAGGCCTAAGAGGAAATATAGATTCAAGGACAAGAGCCAGGGCTCCACTGCCCTACTCAGTCTTGGGACAATGCTCACTGCATACAGGCTGCTCTAGCTCCATCCTTGGCTCAAAGAACTCTAGGTACAGCTTGGGCCACCACTTCAGAAGGTGTAATCCATAAGCCATGGAAGCTTCCATGTAGTTGTAAGCCTACAGGCACACAGAATGCATGAGTGAAGAAGGCTTGACAGCTTCCTCTTAGATTTCAGAAAGTGTATGGGTCTCCAAGCAGAAGCATGATGCAGGGACATAACCCCCACAGAGAATCTCTATGAGGGCAGTAGAGGTGAAATGTGGGATTGGAGCCTCCACATAGAGTGCTCACCAGGTCACTGCCTAGTGAAGCTAGGGAAAGGGGGTCATCACCCTCCAGACCCAAAAATGGTAGAGCTACCAGCAATTTGCAACCTCAGTGTAGAAAAGTCGGACTGGGCGCGGTGGCTCACGCCTATAATCCCAGCACTCTGGGAGGCCGAGGCGGGTAGATCACAAGGTCAAGAGATCGAGACCATCCTGGCCAAAATGGTGAAACCCCATCTCTACTAAAAATACAAAAAATTAGCTGGGTGTGGTGGCGCACGCCTGTAGTCCCAGCTACTTGGGAGGCTGAGGCAGGAGAATTGCTTGAACCTGGGAGGCAGAGGTTGCAGTGAGCCGAGATCGTGTCACTGCACTCCAGCCTGGCGCCTGGTGATGAAGCAAGACTCTGTCTCAAAAAAAAGAAAAGTCACAGGCACTCAACTCTATCTTGTGATGGGCTGCACCCAGGGAAGCCACAGGAGCAGTGCTTCCCAAGGCCTTGGGAGCCTACTCCTTGAACCAGGATGCAGGACACAGAGTCAAGGGAAATTATTCTGTAGCTTCAAGACTTAATGACTTTCCTACTGAGTTTCATACTCACATGGGGCCTATAGCCAATTTCTTCTAGCCAATTTATCCCTTTTGGAACTGAGATATTTACTCAAAGCCTATACTCCAATTGTATCTTGGAAGTAAGTAACTTATTTTGATGTTACAGGCTTATAGATGGAAGGAAATGAGTCTCAGATGAGACTTAGGACTTTGGACTTCATGCTTAAATGAGTTAAAACTTTGGGACTATTGGGAAGAGATTATTATATTTTGTAATGTCAGAAGGACATGAGACTTGGGGGGCCAAGGGAAAATTGATATGGTTTGGATATTTGTCCCCTCCAAATCTCTTGTTAAATTGTAACCCCCAATGTTGAAGGTAGGGCCTGGTGGGAGGTGGGTCATGGGGGCAGATCACTCATGAGTAGCTTGGTGCTATCTTCATAATACTGAGTTTTTGTGAGACCTGGTTGTTTAAAAGTGTATGGCACTTTCCTGCTCATTCTCTTACCCCTGCTCTCACGATGTGGTGACAAAGTGGTGGGTGGGGGCTGCTCCCACTTTGTCTTCTGCCATGATTATATGCGTCCTGAGACCCTTACCAGAAGCTGAGCAGATGTTGCCATGCTTCCTGTACATCCTGCAGAACTGGGAACAAATTAAACTTCTTTTCTTTATGAATTGCCCAGCCTCAGGTATTTTTTATAGCAATGCAAAAACAGCCTAATACACCCAGGCACACCATAGTCAAAATGCTGAAAGACGAAGTAGCAACAGAAAAATTACTCATCAGTTAACAAGGGAACCACAATAAGATTAACAACTGATTTATCATTAGAAACATTAGAGGCCAGAAGAAAGTCAAATAAAGAAAACAAAAAAAACTATCAAGCAAGAATCATATATCTGATAAAACTCTTCCTCAAAATTGAGGTTAAAATAAAGACACTCCCAGATAAACAAAATTAGAGAGAATTAGTTGCTAGCAAACTCTCTTGGCAAAAAATACTAAAGGAAGGTTTTTGGATTGAAAGCAAGTGACCTCAGATGGTAATTCAAATGCACATTCACAAAAAAAGAGCAGCTTTTGTAATTATAAAATACAGTAGAAATGCATAGTTCTTCTCCTAAATAATTTAAAGCGCTATTGTACAAAAAAATGTGTATAATTAGATTGTTGAGCCTATAACATGTAGAACTGTAATTATGTTCAAAAATAACAGCACAAAAGAGGTGAGCAGGGCGATACTGAAGTAAAAAATGACACCATATGTTATTCAAATCCACAGAAATATGAGAAGAACCACAAATGGTAGCTAAGTGGGTTAATACAAAAAAAACTCTACAAATAAATGTTCTTTGTCCTTACTTTTTTCACCTTTTTTCAAAAGATAAATTTACTTAAAATTATAAACAAGTATTTTGAGTGTCTAACATATATTAACGTAATATATAACAATAACATAACAAAAGGGGAGAAGAGAGGCTAAATTTACATAGGAGTAACACTTTTATATCATATTTGAGTAAGTTAATATAAATCTGAAGTGAATTCTGATAAGTTAAGATGTGTACAGTTAGCCCTAAAACAAAATACATCATTAAAAAGTCATTAAGAAATGAAAATATTACACTCAAATATTTTCACTTAATACCGAAGATTAAAGTAAAGGAGAAATAGGGAAACCAAAAAGACATGAGACATATAGAAAAAAGATAGATATAAATCTATGTTAACAATAATATTAAATGAGAATAAACAGTTCAATCAAAAGACAAAGATTTTCAAAGTGGGTATATATACCTAGAGTTATCCAAATTACAAAATATAACAGAGAAGTTCTCCACAAGATTGCTCTCACTTTTGACACCTACTACAAATTCACGGGGTTCCTAAAACCACACTCAGTTCCAATAATTGGCAATAACAAATCAGAGAACTCACTAAAAGCTATTATATTCCAATTATGATTTATTACATGGAAAGGCTACATATTAAAATTAGCCAAAAGAAGGGACACATAGGGCAGGGTCTGGGAGTGCTCCAAATGCAGAGTTTCTGATATCCTCTCCTTATGGTGTCATAACACGTTGTTTTGCTGACACCAGTGCACAAAGTATTGCCAACAAAGGAACCTTACCTGAATGTCCAGAGTTTTTACAGGGCCTTTATTATAGAGGTATAATTGATTGATTCATCACCCACATGCTTAAATTCGGCCTCCAGGTCAACTGATAGCCCAAATGACCCAAACGCTCCCTCACTCTAAATAACATGGTTGTTCTTTCTAGCATGGTCAACTCCTAACCTAAGCCAAATAATTGGTCTTTCTGTTTTGGACAGCCACAACTCTAACACTGATGGGTGTGGCCAGCCCTATTCCAAGATTTGAAATAATTAGCTCTCACCCTAAACAAAGACAGTCCTATCAAGTTTGAGGTATATTTTCTCCCAGAAGCTTAGGGCAAAGACTAGACATTTCATCAGACAAAGCCAAATTCTTTACCACACTAAATACACACACACACACACACACACAATAATTACAAACATATATGTACCTAACAACAAAACCCCAAAATACACAAAGCAAAAGTTCACAGAATCACGTAAAATACTGACAAGTTACAATAATCGTTGGAGAATCCAGTACCAAACTTTAATAATAGATAGAACAACTAGGCAGATTAAGAAACAGAAGAAATGAAGACTATGAACCAATTAACAGCTATCTATGTAATACTCCACCCAACAACGAATGAACAAACATTCCTTTAGAATGGAATATTCTTCAGGACAGACCAAGTGCTACGTTAGAATACAAACCTCAATCAATTTATAAGAATTGAAATCATATAAATTATGCTCTCCCATTAAAATAAAATAAAATTTCAAATTAGAAACAGAAAGAAATATGGGAAATTTTCAAATATGTAGAAATTAAACAGCATACTCCTAAATTACCAATGTATCAAAAAAGCAATCATAAATGAAATTAGAAAGTGCTTTGATATAAAGGAAAGTGAAGATATAATTTACCAAAAATGTATGAGATGAAGCGAAAGCAGTGCTCATATGGGAAGTTACAACTGTAAATGCCCCAATTAAATATAAAGATCTTCAAATCAACAACAAAACCTTACCCCTTAAGATACTTGAAAATGAAAAGCAGACTAAACCTAAACCTAGCAGAAGGAAGGAAAGACAAACACTATAATAGAAAATAATGAAATAGAGAATAGGGAAACAACAGGGAAAAGTCAGCAAAATCAAAAGTTTGTTCTTTGAAAAAAATCGACAAAATTGACAAATATTTAGCTAGACTGATCAAAAGGAAAAAAAGAGAAGATTCATATTGCAAAAGTCAAGCATTAAAGTGGCAGCATTCCTATTGACCTTACAGAAATAAAAAGGACTGAAAGGGAATATTATGAACACTGGTAGGCCAGCAAATCATATAACTTAGATGAAATGTACAAATCCCTAGAAAAACACGAACTACTGAAGCTAAAAAGAAACAATAGAAATTCTGAATAGATATACAATAAATAAATATATCAAATTAGTCACTGAACCAAATTTTCACAAAGGAAAACCTGAGCCTACAAGGCTTTATTGGGAAATTTTACCAAACATTTAAAGAACTATTAATACCAACTATTTACAAAATCTTTCCCAAAAAATAAAAAGAAAGAAATGTTCTCCAACTCATTGTATGAGACAGTATTTCCATAGTACCCCAACTATATAAAGTCATCACAAGAAAAGAAAATAATGGACCGATTTCTTTTTTGAATTTAAATACAAGAATCCTTAATCAAAACTGAGAACCTAAATCCAGACATATTTTTAAAATATCATACACCATAAATAAGTGAAATTTATCCTAAGAAGTTAAGTTTGGTTAAACATGTGAAAATTAGTTAATGTAATACATGATATCGATAGACTAAAGGAAAAAACACATGATCATCTACGTAGATGAAGAAAAAAGCATTTGGCAAAAATCCCATACCTTTTCATGATAAAACCACTTTCCACCTAGGAATAGAAGAAAACTTCCCCCGTCTGATAATGGGTATTAGTTTTAAAACTTCAAAGCTAACATTATGCTTAATGGTAAGAGATTGAATACTTTTCCTGCAATACAGAAACAAGACAAAGATGTCTGCTCTCACCACTTCTATTCAAGACTGTACTTGAGGCCTAGCAAGGCAATTAGCCTAAAACAGAAACAAGAACAAAAGAAAAGTCATCCATATAATGAAGGCAGAAATAAAACTATTTATAGTTTCTGATGACATATCTTTGAATATAGGCAATCCTAAGGAACCTTCTCTACAGATCTACAGAATTGTAAAATTATTTTGGCAAATGTTGCAAGGTACAAGATCAATATACAAACATCATTTGTAATTCTATGTACTAGCAATGAACAATTAAAAAATGAAATTAAGATTGCATCAAAACGACAAAAATACTAAGAAATAAATTTAATGAGTGAACACCAAATTATGAAACATTATTTGGAAGAGATTCAAGAAGACCTAAATAAATGGAAAGAGCTCCCACATTCATGAATTAGAAGACCTAATAATGTTAAGCTGTCAATATTTCCCAAATTGATCTAAATTCAATGCAATGAGCTAGGTTTATTGCTGAATTGACAATCTGATCCTAAAATTCATAAAGAAATTCAAGAAGCCCAGAATTTTCAGAACAATCTTTGGAGAAAAAAGAAACTTGTAGACTCCCATTTTATCATTTCAAAACTTACTAAAAAGCTAATGAAGACAGTGTAATATTGACATGAGGCTAGAAATGTAGTTAAATGGAATAGAATTCAAAGTCCAGAAATAAACCTTTACATTTACAATCAAGTAGTTTTTTACAATGTTACCAAAAAAACTTAATGAAGAAAGAATGAACTTTTCAAAAAATGGTGGTGGATCAGCTGGATACCCACATGCAGAAGAATTAATTTAGGCTTATTTTTAACAGCATATGGTAAAACTAAGTCAACTGAATCACAGACCTAAAAGTAAGAGCAAAAATTATAACACCTGGGAAAAATATAGGAGTAAACCTTCACAAACTTTGGTTAAGAAAAGCCTTCTTAGATATGACACCAGAAACACAAATAACAAAATAAAAAATAGATAAATCGAACTTCATCAAAATTTAAAACTTTGATGCTTCAAAGGACACCATAAATGAAGTGAAAGGGCAATCTACATAATGGGAAAACATTTTTGCAAATCATGTATCTGATGAGGGACTTGCATCTAGAATACATAAAGAACTCTTATTATTCAATAATATAAGACAAATAACCCAATTACAAATCTGAGAAAAAGATCTGAATAGACATTTCTTCAAAGAAGTTATGCAAATGGTGAATAAGCACATAAAAACATGCTCAGCATTGTTAGCCATCAGGGAAATAAAATCAAAATTACAATTCACTCCTACTACAAAGGCTTTAATTAAAAAAAAATAGAGTAACAATTATTGACAGGGATATCAAGAAACTGGAATTTTCACACATGCTGATGAAAATGTAAAATGGTGAAGCCACTTTAAAAAACAGTTTGGAAGTTTCAAAACTGTTAATTGTAGAGTTACAATATTCCCGTGAAATTTCACTCCTGGGTATATTTCATTTCTTTTGGATATATGCTGAGAAGTGGAATAGATGGCTCATATGGTGGTTCTATTTTCAATTTTTTCAGGAACCCGCATACTGTTTTCTATAATGGTGATACCAAATGTACACTCCCACTAACAATGTACAAGGGTTCTCTTTCCTCCACACTCACATCAACACTTGTTACCTCTTGTATTTTGATAATAGCCATCCTAACAGATGTGGGGAAATATTTCGTATGGTTTTGATTTGCATTTCCCTGATGATAGTAAAATTGAACACTTTTACGTATATATTTTGGCCATTTGTATGTCTTTGAAAAATGTCTATTCAAGTCCTTTGCCTGCTTGAGGCAGTATTTTTGTTTGCTACTGATTTGTATGAGGTCCTTATATATTTTGGATATTAACCCCTCATTAGACATATGATTTAAAAATATTTTCCCTCGTTCTGTAGTTCGCCTTTACATTTTTTTATTGTTTCTTTTGCTGTGCAGAAACTGTTTAGTTGATGTAGTATCACTTATTCTGTTTTTGTTGCCTCTGATTTGGAGTCATTTTTAAATATCATCACCAAGATCAACGTCAAACAACACTTTCCCTGTGTTTCCTTCTAGTAGTTTTATTGTTGCAGGTCTTACCTTTGAGCCTTTATCCACTCTGAGTTAATTCCTCTGACTGGTGTAAGGTAAGGGATCAATTTTATTCTTTTGCATGTGGATACCCAGGTTTCTCACCACCACTGAAGGCAGTGTACTTCCCCGTTGTGTACTTTTGATGCCCTTGCCAAAGATTAGATGACTGCATATGTGTGGCTTTATTTCTGGGCTCTCTATTGTCTTCCATACGTCTACATATCAGTATCATACTGTTTTGATTACTACAGCTTTGTAATGTTGTTAGAAATTGAAAAGAGTGATGCTTTCAACTTTGTTCTTCTTACTCAGGGTTGCTTTGGTCATTTGGGGTCTTCTATAGGCTCTATACAAATTTTAGGACTGTTTTTTCTATTTCTGCTAGAAATGACATTGAAATTTTGATTGGGATTGCATTGAATCTGTAGATAACTTTGGAAAGTATGGACACTTTAAGAACATTGTTTCTTCCAATGCATGAACGCAGGATATTTTTCCATTTATTTATGTCTTCTTCAATTTCTTCATCAATGTCTAATAATTTTAGTGTGTCAATTGGTTCACCTCCTTGGTTAAATTTATTTCAAAGTATTTTATTATTTTGATGCTATTGTAAATGAGATTGTTTTCTTAATTTATTTTTAAGATAATTTGCTATTTGTATATGGAAATGCAATGGATTTTTGTATATTCCTTTTGTATCTCATACCTTCACTGAATGCATTTATTATTTTAAACAGTTATTTGGTAGATTCTTATGTTATTCTGTAAGTAAGATCACACTTTCCACAAACATAAACAACTTTACTTCTTTCTTTCCAATTTGGAGGCATTTTGTTTCATTTTCTTTCCTGATTGCTCTGGCTAAAACTTCCAGTACTGTGTTGAATGGAAGTGACGAGAGTGGGCATCCTTGTCTTGTTCCTGATCTTAGAGAAAGTTGTCACATTTTTATAATTAAGTATGATGTTAGCTATAAGCTTGTTATATATGGCCTTTATTACATTGAGGAGTATTCCTTCTACAGCAAATTTGTTGAGAGATTTTATTATAAAAGAATGTTAAATTTTTTCAAATGATTTTTCTGCCTCTATTGAAATGATCATATGGTTTTTATTCCTCATTCTGTTAAAGTTGCATACGGTGTTTATTGAACTGTATATGCTGAATCACCCTAACAACCTAGAGATAAATCCCACTTGATCATTGTGTATGATCATTTTAATGTGCTGTTGAATTTGAGTTACTAATACTTTGTTGAGAATTTTTATATCTATGATTATCAGTGATATTGTCTTGTAACTTCTTTTCTTGTACTGTCCTTTTCTGGCTTTGGTATGAAGATAATGCTGGTCTCATAAAATGAATTTGTAAGTGTTGTCTCCTCTTCAATTTTGTGTAACACTTTGAAAAGCATTGGCAATAATTCTTTAAATGTGTGGTAGAATTCACCCATGAAGCTATTTCATCCTGGGATTTTCTTTGCTAGGAGGTTTTTTTATTTGTTTGGATTTTTATATTTTCATGATTCTGTCTTGGTAGATTGTATGTTTCTGGGAACTTTTTCTAGGCTATCTAATTTGTTGGCACATGATTGTTCATAGTAGTCTCATGAGCCTATGATTTCTGTGGTATCAGTTATAATGTCTCTTCTTTCATTTATGATTTTATTTATTTGAGTCTATTCTTCCTTTTTGTTTATTAGTCTAGCTACACATTTGTAAATTTCATTCATCTTTTCAATTTATCAACTTTTTCATTGTCTTTTTAGTCTATTTTTAATTTATTTCTGCCTAATCTTTATTATTTCTTTCTTTCTGATAACTTTGTTTCAAGGTATTTTTTTATTTACCTTTTGATTTCTTCTTTGATCCATTAGTTGTTCAGGAGTATATTGTTTAATTTCCACCTATTTAGGAATTTTCCAATTTTCCTCCTGTTACATCAGTGTGTAAATTATATCTCAAAAAAGCTGGAAGTTTTTTTTAATGAGACACACATACAGAGGCTACCTGTTCAATTTTTGGCCCATTCACATGTAGTAAAGTTTTTTCCATTATGCAAAATTGCTGTTTACAGTATGTCAATGAACTAATCTATCTTAACATATTTGAAATTGTTCAGATACAATGCTTATAATGACAACAGTTAAGCTCTGAAAGTGAAAATTTTATGTATTACAGATAATCTAAAGCAAAACAGGCTCCTGGAGCTGATAAATGACTTCGACAAAGTTTCAAGATATAAAATCAATGTACAAAAATCAGTAGCATGCCTGTACACCAATAATACTCAAGCTGAGAGCCAAATCAAGAACACGATGCCGTTTACAATAGCCACAAAAATTGTAAAATATCTAAGAATCCGACCAAAGATATGAAAGATCTCTACAAAGTGAACTACATAAAACTGCTGAAAGAAATCACAGATGGCAGAAACAAATGGGAAAATATTCATGAGTATGAATTGAAAGAATCACTATCATTATAAATGGCCATACTGCCCAAATCAATCTACAGATTCAATACTATTCTTATTAAACTATCAACGTGAGTTTTCAGAGAATTAGAAAACTCTATTCTAAGTTTCATATGGAACTAAATAAGAGCCCTAATGGCCAAAGCAATTCTAACCAAAAAAAAAAGAAAAAAAAACCAGAGGCATCGCGTTATTTAACTTCAAACTGTACATAAAGCTACAGTAACCAAAACAGCATGGTGTTCATACAAAAATAGACACATAGACCAAAGTATCAAAATGGAGAACCCAGAAATAAAGCCGCACACCCACAGCCATCTGATCTTTGACCAAGTGGACAAAAGTAAACAATGGGAAGAGGACTCCCTGTTCAATAGACGGTGCTGCGATGGCTGGCTGGCTATGGATAGCAGAATGAAACTGCCTCCCTGCCTGTCACCATTTAAAAAAATCACTTAAGATGGATGAAGATTTAGATGTAAGATCTCAAACTAGAAGAATCCTGGAAGAAAAGTTAGGAAACACCATTCTTGACATTGTCTTTCAGAAAGAAGTTATGACTAAGTTCTTAAAAGCAATTGCAACAAAAACAAAAACTGATGAGTGGGACCTAATTAAACTAAAGAGCATTTGCACAACAAAAGAAACTATGAACAGAGTAAATGACTTACAGAATGGGAGAAAATATTCACAAACTATGTATCTGACAAAAGCCTAATATCCAGAATCTATAAGAAACTTAAATAATTCAACAAGCAAAAAAAAATTCTTTAAAAAGTGGGCAAAGGACTTGAACAGACACTTTAAGACGTTGGCTGCTTGTATGAAAGAAGACATACAAGCGGCCAACAGACATTAAAAAAAAAAAAAAAAAAAAAAGCTGTGTTCATTTCGGGAGCACATATACTAAAATTGGAACTATACAGACAAGATTAGCATGGCCCCTGCACAAGGATGACACACAAATTTGTGAAGCGCTCCTTATTTTTTTATTGTCTCAATAGATGCAGAGGAGACCTTCGACAAAATTCAACAGCTATCTATGCTAAAAAACCCTCAATAAACTACGTACCGATGGAACATATCTCAAACTAATAAAAGCTATTTATGACAAACCCATAGCCAATATCATACTGAATAGGCAAAAACTGGAAGCATTCCCTTTGAAATCTGGCGCTAGACAAGGATGCGCTCTCTCACCACTCCTATTCAATATAGTATTGGAAGTTCTAGCCAGAGCAATCAGGCAAGAAAAAGAAATAAAATGTATTCAATTAGGAAAAGAGGAAGTCAAATTGTCTCTATTTGCAGATGGCATGACTGTATGTTTAGAAGACCTCATCATCTCAGCCCCAAATCTCCTTAAGCTGATAAGCCACTTCAGCAAAGTCACAGAATACAAAATCAATGTGCAGAAATCACAAGCATTCCTATACACCAATAACAGACAGACAGCCAAATCATGAGTGAACTTCCATTCACAATTGCTATAAAGAGAATAAAATATCTAGGAATACAACTAAGAAAGGATGTAAAGGACCTCTTCAAGGAGAACTACAAACCATTGCTCAAGGAAATAAGAGAGGACACCAACAAATGGAAAAACATTCCATGCTTATGGTTAGGAAGAATCAGTATCATGAAAATGGCTATACTGCCCAAAGTCATTTATAGATTCAATGCTATCCCCATCAAGCTACCAATGACCTTCTTCACAGAACTGGAAAAAAAAAAACTTTAAACTTTATATGGAACCAAAAGAGATGCTGCATAGCCAAGACAATCCTAAGCAACAAGAACAAAGCTGGAGGCATCATGCTACCTGACTTCAAACTAAAGTATAAAAAAAAAAAAAAAAAAAAAAAAAAAAAAAAAAAAAAAAAAAAAAAAAAAACCTAAAGTATTAAAAAAAAACCTCACACATCCTTAATCATCAGAGACACAGAGACATATAACAATATATGTTGGCTATGCTGTGGAGAAAATGGAACACTTATACACTGTTGGTGGGAATGCAAATTAGCTCAGCCATTGTGGAAAGCAATTTAGTGATTTCTCAAGAATTTAGAACTATCATTTGACCCAGCAATATTATTACTGCATATATACCCAAAAGAAAATAAGTCTTTCTACCAAAAAGACACCTGTACTCATATATTCAAATGTCATAGTACTATTCACAACAGCAAAGACATATAATCATCTTAGGCTCCCATCAGTGGTGGAATGGATAAAGAAAATGTAGTACATATATACCATGGAATACTATACAGCCATGAAAAATGAAATTGTGTCCTATGCAGCAACATGGATTCAACTAAAGGCCACTACTCTAAGCAAATTAACACATAAACAGAAAACCAAATATCTCATGTCCTGACTTACACATGGGAGCTAAACTTTGGATACTTATGGACATAAAGATAGCAACAACAGCCACTGAAAACTACCAGAGCAGAGAAGGAGGGAAGGAAGTAAGGGTTGAAAAACTACCTATTAGATACTATGCTTAATACCTGAGTGATAGGATCAATCATATTTCAAGCCTCAGTGTCATGCTATATATCCTGCGCATACGTACCTCCTGAATCAAAAATAAAAGTTAAAATTATTTTCAAAAAGAATAGAATAAAATAAAACAAACATCAATGACAATAATCCCTTGTCTCATATTTCACCAGTACCATGTATTTTTTTTCATTAATGCTTTTTAAACCTATGTCAACTTAGTAAGTGAAAAATACTTTTGAAAAAAAACTTTTATGCCCTTGAACTACAGCATTTTTTCCAAGTGTCTAATAATAGGTCATTTAAATATCTTTTTCCTATTTGAAATACTATAGTCATAGATTTGTTTAAAGTTTCTTTGTAGTAATGCTATAATATATTTAATTTTGCACCTTAATTTTAAAAACAATAGTTTATCATAATTCCAATTTGTATGTGATCTCAAGTAAGCTTAATTTTAACTGCTATGTAACTGCATTTTAGTGGTTATATAACAGATTACTGAATTATTTCTCTGATGCTAAGTATTTTATTGTCTTTTCTTACATACACACATGCAATGCCAATAATGCTCTTGGCATGAAATGTTGTCTATGTTATTTATCTAGAAAGATGACTAGAAATGAAAATGCTGATGCTAAAATATGAACTTTTCTCAATCAACACAACTTACTGTCCAAAAGACTTGTATTATATTAATTTCTCCATTTCCCCAAAATCCTCCATTTCCCAAAAATCTTGAGTGCTTTGAATATTACCCTTTTAAAGTGAAAATTCACGTATATTCTTAATGACAAGAAAATCAGCTGGCCTAAAGAAACCTTCTGCAAGAGAGACCTGCACCACTGCGTTACACTGTGTATAACCAGTGGGTGGTTTGCGTCTGCTCAGGACAGAGTCCACTGGTGTGTCGCTCACACTGACCACACTCTACACTGCACGGCTTGAGGACATGGTCAGTCCTAGGATGTGATTTGCCTTCCACCAGGGGCTGGTTCTGGACACTTTCTCCCACAGGCCATCTCTAAACAAGGAATGCATTTTCCCAGGGTCATGGGTAGCTTGAGGAAGGGTGTGGAGCATATCCTGGTTTTGGCTGCTCCCAGAACAGCACATACAAACTGAAGGTAAGAGACAAAAAAGCTCTTCTTCCAGATCATTTTAAAATCTGTGCTTGCAGTTTCCTGCCACATCCTCCACAGTGATCTCCACGTGTCAAGCGGCAGGAACAGAAGGAAAAAATCAACCACGTGCCTCACCACAGAGCACCCCTGAATGGACCCTGGAGCTGGGGCAGAACAATGTTCGTCAGAGAGAAACAGCTCTTCATCAGAGACAGGGACAATGGCCCAGAGACATGTGATCACCCCGTTTTCTGCAGCTTAGAGTAACATTCCCTGCAAATGTGCTGAAGAGCATCTTCAGAGGAAAGAGCAGTGCGGCTGAGCACCATGCACAGCCTAATTGGAAGAGTATTTCTGGAAGGGCACACCATATGCTTTACATTTGCATCCCATCTATAAATATCCCAGGAACAACTTGAGTCCATAAATACTGTATTCAGAATGCTTTGCTGGAATCGTCTTCCACTGCTCAGTCGTCTGTTTACCAATGCGGCTGTTCCTTGCCCCACTCATGGTACAGAATCATCCCCAAGATCAGGGTCATTTTGGGAAGCGAGCAGGTGTCACAGAGCCAAGGGTGGCCAGCAGCCTCTCCTCTGTCCCATTTGCTTTGATCTCCTCCCCCATCGAGCTCTCAGGCCACCTCCAGGTGGAAAGTGACAGAGGACACTTCCTTAGCAAAAGCCCGGATAAGACATGAAATTGTTAATGAAACCCTAAAGAGACTGCAATAAGGGAAGAGCCCTGTGCACCTGCAGAGCTAAACTTTATCCAGAGTATCCATGTGCAGCGGACAAGCAGGAGCTGTCTTCACTGTGGATCTGTTCTGCTAGAATTAATCTTTATTCTGCCAATGAGAAAACCGGGACTTGACAATATTAAGAATCTCACCTTGTGAACAAGCCAGGATTCTAACCTGGAGTTTATCTCAAGCCACACTCATAACAGGCGGCAAGACTGGCAAACCCCGAAGCATGGCTATCCATCTGCCAAAGGATTAGGAATCACCACCATTTGGTTTTTGAAAAATTGATTTTATGCAAAGCCTTTTATTCTCTACTTAGAGTTCCTAGGAAAGGGATTTGGGGAGATGTTTGTCTCCATTTTTCAGGCAAGAAAAGTGAGGCTCAGAGACTTGCTCAAAGCTGCATAGTTAGTAAAGAGTAGATTTCGGAGTTGAATTTTGATATGCCGACTTCTATTTCAATGTCCTTTCCACATGCTTAGGATATAAATGTTATTTATGAACAGTAAATCATGAAGCCATGAGAAGCCTGCAGCATCTCAGACACATCCAGAAGTCAGATCGGCTTTCAGGCCCCATGCTGGGTTTGGTCTGCTTTAGCAGTCAGCAGGTGTAAAAGCGAAAAGCCTGTGGCATGGAGTTCTACCAAGAGCAGGCAGCCCCATAGAGGGAACTTGCTAGGAACTTTCTAGATGCCTGGGGAGAGGTCTAACTGGAAGAAAAAAATGGGACATAAATAAAGATTTGTCAAGTTAACCCTGTAGTATTTTCCACTCTCCATAACTGTAACCTCCGGGAGGGCAGGGACTGTCTGTCTCCTTCACTCCAGCATGCCACCTGCGCATAAATGAGGCAACCCCCGGGAGACCCACATGCTGCCCGACAGCCGCTGGGTGCTGCATGTCACAGCACCTCAGAGTGTCAGGGCTAAAGTGGTCGCCATGCCCGCAGGCAGGGTCCAGAGAGCAGACGGCAACACTGCAGGGCAGCATCACCCCAGGGGAGGCCGGAGGCCAGAACACACTGGGTCAGGAGGGGCTTCCACTGCCCTTGCAAAAGCAAATAGTGGCCAGGTTGGGGGCTCACACCTGTAATCCCAGCACTTTGGGAGGCCGAGGCAGGTGGATCACCTGAGGTCAGGAGTTCAAGCCCAGCCTGGCCAACGTGGTGAAACCCCATCTCTACTAAAAATACAAAAATTAACCAGGCATGGTGGCACGTGCCTGTAATCCCAGCTACTCAAGAAGCTGAGGCAGGAGAATCGCTTGAACCCAGGAAGAGGTTGCAGTGAGCCAAGATCACGCCATTACACTCCAGCCTGGGTAACAGAGTGAAACTCCATCTAAAAAAAAAAAAAATCTACAGCATGACCCACTGAGCCTGTCCACACTGCCAGCCCACACACAAAGGCCAGCTTCATCCTACGGGGAGCCCAGGGCGCAGGCCTCTGCTCACATAGCCTGACGTTCTACGGGGAAGCAACAGTGAGCAAGAAACCCTCAAGGACATTTCACTCAGACTTGTGCCATGAAGAAAAGAGCTGGGTGCTGGAAAACTCCTGGCAGGCAGATGCGTGAGCCAGGTGGCAGGACGTCCTCTCTCAGAAGGGGACACTGGTGGACAGAGGCACTCCAGGGGTCAGTCTGCCAGGTCAGAGTACAAGGAAGTTTCAAGTGGCCAGAGTAGAGCAATTGAGGCAGAGAAAGAAGCCAGGGCTGGGCTGGCTGCATCGTGGCGAGCCTTGTGAGTCGTAGGCCAGGCCTGGCGTCTTCCTCCAACTGTGAGGGGACACAGGGGGTGAGGGTAGATGGCCTGCAGCCTGCTTTTCTAGGGTCATGCTGGCTCTGCTGGGAAATAGTCTCCAGCAGGCCAAGCATCTGCAGCCCCTTCACTCACTAGGAATTTTTGGACCCGCTGAGGGTCCCCCCACCTCCTCCTGCCTTTCCAGTTTGTTTTTATTGTTGTTGTTATTATCGTTTTCTTGAGACAGAGTCTCACTCTGTCACCCAGGCTGGAGTGCAATGGCCCCATCTCGGCTCACTGCAACCTCCACCTCCTGGATTCAAGCGATTCTCCTGCCTCAGCCTCCAAAGTAGCTGGGATTACAGGCACATGCCACTACAACCAACTAATTTTTGTATTTTTAGTAGAGATGGGGTTTCACTATGTTGGCCAGGATGGTCTCAATCTCCTGACCTCATGATCCACCTGCCTTGGCCTCCCAAAGTTCTCAGATTACAAGCGTGAGCCATCACGCCTGGCTCAGGCTGTTCTTAAAAAACCTTGCCAGGAAGTTACTCTGACAGAGAACCTCATTCCTCTCATGCCACAACCTAACACTCCTGGAAGAGAGTCCATAATCCCCTAGGTTTCCTTAAAAAGGCAAAACTGGGAAGCCAACACAGCAAAAGCATTGCAGGCCACTAGCTTACAGTCATGGAAACTGAGGGAATATGGACTGGCATGGATGGGGAGCAGGATCACTGTGGGAACAACCGGCTTCAGCTGTGCAGGTGCTTACCAGGGGCCCACACCAGCAGACTGCACCAGCGCCAGCTGGCAACAGGGAGCAGCTATACCTGTTAGAGAGGACGGCCACTGGAATTCAGTGCAGTGATGGGTGTGAAATGAGGCTGAGAAGCCAGCAGTGTCCTTGGGAGATTCTGGGAGCCAGGAATGTTGGAACAGATTGGTAATTTGAGCCCCTTGGGAATGCCAGTCTGCTGTGGGCCTGATGTCCCCACACAGTCTTGCTGGTGTGCCGGACTGCATGGCCAATCAGTCTCCAGAGGCCGAGCAGTCTCCGTGGCATCTAAGTAGGTCAGGGCGACCACAGAATGACCACCAGCTATCATGAGACCGCTGCCTGCTGCAATGTTTGCTACTTAAATAAAAAAGTGACGACCGTTGGCCTGGGTTCCTCAGCTGCAGCACAAACCCACTGACCGTGTGACATACATCTGGGCCCATTGCATCACTTCTGTGGGACTTGGGGACAAGGAAACCAAAAAACTATGCGGACACTCTGGCTTCTACTTTTGCTGTGAGAAATACAATCTTTCATCTCCAGTCCAGGAAGCTGCTTCTTTTCCGACAACATTCATGATACTAACTTGTTAGCAGTATTAGAGTCGAGCGAAATCTCAGACCTCACCAGTCTTGACATTGACCTCTTAATTACATCCTAAATCCATCTTTTTAAAGAGACCAGAAGCCATTCCTATCACCAAAGGCAATGGGAGGAGGAGTATTGGGATCTTTCAGAAGCACATTAGTGGCTGATCTCTGCAGGACAGGCTGCAGGTGGGGGAAGCTGTAGGGAGAATGAGGTCCCCACTTTAAACGGAGATACCAAGAGGCAAATGGCAAAAGCCAAGCCCTGGCACTGCTCTGTCAGAAGCAGGGAAGGCACAAAGACCACAACGAGCAACTGGATTTGTGAGGGCATTATGAGGATTTGCTTCTCGTTAATTAATCGTGGGACGTAAGGACCAGTGCAGATCAGTTAGCCCAATTAGGTTGTACCTGTGAAACACAAACAAAAGTAGTAAAAACACTGCCCACTAGGTTAAAAGAAGCCTCTACTGAGTCCCGAATTGGCAGGAGATCCACGGCTTCCCACTGGAATTGCAGACCCAAGTGAGGCCCCTCTCTCAATTCACACCACGTTGCACTGCTTAGCTACATGCAAAAGCTGAGCAAGTCTGAGTCTGCTCTTTCCTGACACACAGGAATTGAGTCTGCCACTCACCCACACCCAGACCTGAGTCTGAATCCCAAACTTATCCTGGATCCACATGTCCCCTTCACTCTTGCTCAAAGCCTGAGTCCTCTGCTCACTCACGCCCAGACCTAAATCAAACCTTCAGCCACATGCCAGACATCAGTGAGCTGCTCATCTGCCCAGAGCTAAGTCACTTTCTAAATGGACATTTACAAAACAGTGTGGTGAGCAGCAGGAGCCAGAAGTCAAAAGAGGCATATCAGTCTCCTCTGCCATCCCTCTTTTCAGAGTTACCAAGGTGAGATATGTGCGTCTAGTCTTTTAAAAATATGACTACCAGCCGGGCATGATGGCTCACGCCTGTAATCCCAGCACTTTGGGAGGCCAAGGTGGGTGGATTACCTGAGGTCAGGAGTTTGAGACCAGCCTGACCAACATGGAGAAAGCCCATCTCTACTAGAAATACAAAATTATCTGGGCATGGTGACGCATGCCTATAACCCCAGCTACTCAGGAGGTTGAGGCAGGAGAATCGCTTGAACCCAGGATGTGAAAGTTGTGGTGACCCAAAATTGTGCCATTGCACTCCAGCCTGGACAAGAAGAGCAAGACTCCATCCCCCCCCAAAAAAAATATGACTACCTTCCGTGTGCTGGACACTGCTTTAGTCACAAGACACATGGAGGTGAACAAGCCAGTCCTCTGGCCTTACTGGACTAATCATTCTAGTGGAAAATTTAAAAATTAAATTTATTTGCAATGGCCCTAATCCTTGTTTCTCAGAATTTTGGCAAGCATTTAATATTGAGGCCGGTGGGTGATAAATAGTTCTATTTGGCACAGTTTTAGACAGTCCCATCCCAACTTCAACCCTCATGAGACAAGTCCAGAGGTTCCTTACAAGCAATAATTTCTGTAGAGATTACAGAAAGAGTTGTGTGGCCTCCTCAGAACCTCAAGCCTGGCTAAATAAGAGGCCCCAGAGAATCGTTGAGAAGAGCTTGGATGTCTGCGATCAGGGCCACTGCCTCCCGGCTGGGTGAGGGCTGTTTTGAGGCTTCTGGACCCCATGCTGTCTTAGAAGAGCCCCCGACAGTCCTTGAGAGAGTAGGACAGCCGTTCTCTAGCTGTGGGGGAGGGCAAGACAAGACCCACGTGGTAGAACAAGGGAGGGGCTGGTACTGCTGGAGTCTGGTGGGGCAAGAATGCGGGTGTTTCCCTGGCAGCGTGGTTCGTGATAAGGTTTGTGGGGCCCTGAACGGTCTGGGCTCCATCATGTTAATTGCCCCCTTCCCAAGAGGGCTGCATCCTGAGGTGGGAAGACCCTGAGGTGGGGGTTCTGTTGTAGGACCCAGGGACATGCAGAAGGCCCTCCCAAGAGTTTCCATCCCTGAGCCCCACAGAGGAGCTAGGACACTTCCTGTGACCAGGGGCTTTGACAAGATGGAATCGCCCAGAGAGCCCGCCCTGCAAGAAGCCCCTGTCTCCTGGTTCAGCTCCTGTGCCCCCAGCCCAGAAGGAGCAGGAGGGGGTGGGGTGAGGAGGAGCCAGAGCAAGGGAGAGCCATGCCATAGGCACGTGCACTGCTGGGCCGGCGCATGGACAGCAGGGGAATGGCGGGGTGGGTTGCAGCGGACTCTATGATAGCCACGGGCTCTTCCCTGGTCATAACCTGGCACACCGGGTCCTCTGAGCAAATCGGAGCTGCTGGAAAGGTACTGCGATGTGTGATGACTGATGGGACACAGTGTCCAGTGGTGGTTAGTGCTGTGACTCTACCCAGCGCCCGTGAAGGCATGGAGTGTGGCTGCAGTGAGGGGTGGAAGGCCAGGCAGAGGTTCTCTGGCAGCGGTGAGCTACCAGGAGTAGGAGTGGAGTGCTCCATGCATCCACCCCTCTCTGTCCCCCAGCTCCAGGGGCAGATAAGCAGTCTTCATCTTGTCACCAGCCTGGACCACACCTGGAGCCTAGCTGGCCTCCCAGACTCATACCTTGCCATCCCCACACTACATGCCCTTTCCGAAACACATGTCTGAGCATGCCACTCCTCCACTCCGCCT
Source organism: Plecturocebus donacophilus (assembly GCA_004027715.1). Lineage (NCBI taxonomy): Eukaryota > Metazoa > Chordata > Mammalia > Primates > Pitheciidae > Plecturocebus > Plecturocebus donacophilus. The sequence goes on along the minus strand of PVKP010017591.1, from coordinate 20,842 downwards.
CTTCAGAAGCCTCGGTTTCACTTTAAAAGAAAGGCTCTAAGTCACTGGCGAGGCTAACAGGCCCAGGTGCCAGGGCTGCACTGATACCTCTGACCTCACTTCTCTCCCAGTGAAGGAGACATCAGTTTTACTGAGGACTTTACACACTGGGCCAATCCAGTGGTCGTGGGCTGGGCAGGAGAACCAGTATCAGTTGTAAGCAGTGTGCAGTTTATACAGCATTTCCACTCAGCACCCTCCACCTAGCAACGACCATTTAACCCAAAACAAAGGGCCTCTATGCTGTGCATGCCCTGTGTTCCGCAGAAAGGGCCAGGGATTCAGACATCCTTCATGGGAAAGGAGTGAATCCCTGAGTTGGCCACTCTGGATTCCTTGGCTAGGAGCTCTGAATACATATTCTTCTTAGACCATAGAATCATTCTCAGAGTATGTTTCAATTATTGCTGTCAGGTGTGTCTGCCATACACTAGATCTCTTCTGCAATTCCTGAGCTGATTTACACATTAATTTTGAGGACAAGAGGGCCCAGATATCTTCAGTCATGTGATAGATGCATCAGAAATTGAAGCCTGAGAGTTAGGCGTTGAAGCCAGCTCACGGCCCGGCATACTGAGGTGAGCAGAGCTGGTCTGCAGGCTCAGAGCTCTGGTCCCCTGGCTTCCCACTGCAGCCTCCAACATGGGCCCCACCAAGCCCTTCTGCAAGACCCCAAGAAGTTCATTTCAAAATAGAAGGACTAGGGACTTTTGGTTTCAGTTCCGACATGCGAAGAGCTTGGCATCATCACTCTTGTCCCTACAGAAACAGAAAGCTGGAAAACTGAAAATCAGCAACTTTCCTAGGACCCATCATAAAACGGAGGTGACAAAACAAATAGGTACCTCAAAATCCAAAGAGACAGGTGCATTCAGAGACAGAGCTGAGACCTGCTTACCTGGAACAGAAGCTGCTAGGTCATTAGCTGGGAGGAACACTTCCATGGGAGTTTTGACAAATTGCTGGAGGCTGAGTCTGGACTAGCATAAGAGGGAGAAACTACTGGGGCCACAGAGTTAAAAGAGTCCCTAAAATGTGTGGCCTTTATATCTAGGGACCCCACAGTGTTCTCTTGGTGAAGATTCTAGAAGGATTCCCCTTCTGGCTCTGGCAGGAGGACAGGAAGAGCAATCTTGTGACACCTGCCCAGGGCCTCTCCCATAACAAAGGTCTACTCTTCAGGGAAAGAAAGGACATTGCCAGGACCTTATCTATGTTGGGGAAGGGAATTCCTCCCCCTCAACCTCCCCCAGGCTTCCTGGATCATCTGAGAGGGAAAAAACACTGGTCCATGAGAGTCACAGCTTTGGGCATGTAGATTGGAAATATCACAGCCAGTGAAAGGTGTAGGGTACAGAGGAGAAAAAAACAAACTGTATACCGACTCCTGCAAAGACTGATTCACCCAAAGAGAATGTCATGGCCTGAATAACTCTACAAATTAGTAAGTAATTTGAGTCAATTATTAATAACCTCCTAAAAAAGTACCAGGCCTACATGTCCTTACTGGCAAATTCTACCAATATTTATGCAAAAAGTATTGATTATTATTAATCACAATCTCTTCCAGATAATATAAGCAGAAGGAGGATTTCCCAAGTCATCTATGAGGCCAGCATTACCCTAATAACAAAATGAGATGTGACATTACCAAAAAAAAAAAAAAAAAAAAAAGATAAACTACAGCACTGGGCGTGGTGGCTCACGCGTATAATCTCAGTACTTTGGGAGGCCAAGGCAGGTGGTTCACCTGAGGTGAGGAGTTCGACACCAGTCTGATCAAAAAGGTGAAACCCAGTCTCTATTAAAAATGCAGAAATTACTTTGGGAGGCCGAGGCAGGCGGATCAAGAGGTCAAGAGATCGAGACCAGCCAGGCGCGGCGGCTCATGCCTGTAATCTCAGCACTTTGGGAGGCTGAGGCAGGCAGATCACGAGGTCAAGAGATCGATACCATCCTGGCCAACATGGTGAAACCCTGTCTCTACTAAAAGTACAAAAAATTAGCCGGGCGTGGTGGCGTGTGCCTGTGGTCCCAGCTACTCGGGAGGCTGAGGCAGGAGAATTGCTTGAAACTGGAAAACGGAAGTCGTAGTGAGCCGGGATACGCCACTGCACTCCAGCCTGGCGATAGAGACTCCGTCTCAAAAAAAAAAAAAAAAAAAAAAAAAAGAGAGAGAGAGATTGAGACCATCCTGGCCACCATAGTGAAACTCCGTCTCTACTGAAAATACAAAAACAATTAGCTGGCCATGGTGGCGTGCGCCTGTAGTCCCAGCTACCCAGGAGGCTGAGGCAGGAGAATTGCTTGAACCCTGGAG
>PVKP010017591.1:0-18383 GCA_004027715.1 Plecturocebus donacophilus | reverse complement strand
CGCGCCATTGCACTCCAGCCTGGGGCCTGTCGACAGAGCAAGTCTCTGTCTAAAAAAAAAATTCAGAAATTAGACAGGCATGGTGTAATCCCAGCTACTCAGGAGGCTGAGGCAGAAAAATTACTTGAACCTGGGAGGCAGAGGTTGCAGTGAGCTGAGATCATGCCACTGCACCCCAGCCTGGGCAACAAGAGTGAAACTCCATCTTAAAAAAAAAAGATAATTATAAACCAATATATCTGTAAGGCCGGTTGCCTTGCTGGGAGCCCGGATGCACCCCCCCCCCCTTTTTCCCCTTTTACAATTCCCGAGCAAGCTCAGACATGCTCGGGCATGTTCCCTTCTCCCAGGCTCGCACAGCCTAGCCCAGTATGCAAACAGGGTGCTGCAACCATAGCTTCTTAACAACCAATAGCAGCTAAGCCTTAACAACCAATAGCAGCCGAGTTTTAATAACCAATAGCAGGCAAGTAATTCCAACCAATAACAAGCCAAGTCCTAGGTCAAGGCTTGTAACTTACCCAATAGCAGTCTTGCTCTCCCACAACCAATCGAGCTGTTTCACTCCCTATAAAAACCCCCAGTCTAAAAATAGACTTTCTAAAAATAGCCCAAGTCACTCCCTATAAAACCCCCTGTCTGAGCGAAGTCAGTGCGACTTTTGCAACCCCTCCTGTCCGGACTGCAGAACCTTACCTGGGAGCCTGAATAAATTCCCTTGCATTGGATTATCTTGGTGCTGGCCTCAGTTTCTTCGCTTTATCCTCGGAAACAGACCTTACAGTATCTATATCTGATTTATTTGAACATAAGCACAAATGTATTTGAGAAAATATTAGCAAAACAAATTCAACATTGGATAAAAGGAATTGTATACCACAACTAAATAAGATTTCTTCCAGGTGTGCTCAGCATTGTTCGGCCAGTCAGGATTTTGCTGTTTTTGTTGCTAAGGCTGAGCTGCCTCTTGAGGTCCTCGTGCAGAGCCCTCAGTCTGCTGCACACCTGCTCGAGGGTCCCTCCACTCATGGAGCTTTGGCTGGCTCCCTTGCTCAGCAGGCTGCACCGTCCCACCCCACGGAGCACCCAGCAACACGGGGGCCCAGGCAGCATGGCTCCCCAACACGCTTTTCATGAAGAAGAGACATCAAGAAACTTTCCAGGCTGAGATCCAATTTCCTGCTGATGGTATAAAGGGAGATCCCTTAGCACACTTGCCAGAGAATCACAATCGTGTGATTGGCTCTAGCTCGTGGAGCCCCTAGAGAGCCATGCCCTGACAGTATCTACCATCTCTGTGACACCAGGACCCACAGCTTCCCTGCGCAGATGCACTGTGAGTGTGAAGGGTTGAGCTCCCATGGCTGGAAAGTAGGGGAGCGGGGAATCAGCTCTGATTCAGTTTCCCCTGCCCTGGCCCACTTCACACCACTCACACACTTCACATCTGCTAGCCCTGGCTGGCATCTTCCCCAGTGGCCTCTTGTGCCCAACGCTGGACACTCATCCCATCACAGTGCCCTAACCTCACAAATGTTAGGCGGGAGTGGGTCAGGCTTCATGTATCTATGACAAAGCCTAGCAGTGAAGACATTTCTTTTCAACAACACACCGTCAAGGAGGCCATGGAGGGGCTGACCAATTCCCTTGATACATGACACCCTCAGAGACCCCTCCAATCCTCCCCTGGCTGGGATCAGCCTCCCTGTCCTGGGCAGAGCTCTAACCCATTAGCTGAGCTCGGCACTCCCCCGGAAGTAGCAGCAGCCCTGTGAGCAGAGCTCTCCTGGCACAAGGTCCTGTTATAACCACTCAGTCCCACCCCAGTCTCCTGGAAGGGGAGGACTGTTACCTGCTAGCTTTGCCTGTGAGATCCACAGAGAAAGCCAGGTAGGAATGAATGGATAGGAATCCAGGCGCAGTCGCTCATACCTGTGATCCCAGCACTTTGGGAGGCTGAGGCGGGTGGATAACTTAAGGTCAGAAGTTTAAGACCAGCCTGGCCAACATGGTGAAACCCTGTCTCTATTAAAAATATTTAAAAAGTTAGTGGGGCATGGTGGTGTATGCTTGTAATCCCAGCTACTCGGGAGGCTGGGACGGGAGAATCGCTTGAACTCAGGAGGCAGAGGTTAGAAAAAAAGAGAAAGAGAAGAAAGAAATGAATGGGTTGGGACACGCGGGCGGTGGGCAGAAAGGTCTCTGCTTGCCCAGAACGCTGCACTCAGCTTCAAGGCAGCTTCTCCACGCCTATGGGAAGTGGTTACGACTTTCTAGTTGTCATTTAACACAACTTCCAACCACTGGTTTTTCTTCCTTCTTCCCTGCTCCCTTTCCCATAGACATTTTATTTTTGTACTGTCATCAAACTTTTCTAATTATAGCAGTGGGAAAGAAACCACATCGTTCCGCTAGAGACACAATTTTGTTCATGATTAATTAGAACTAATTGATTGGATACCTTTCCTAATGTGCGGTTTTATGGTCGGGTTGAAACGTAAAGCCAATCCACCCAGCCCCAGCTGGGTGCAGAGAGAGTGTGGCTCAGAGGGGGCCCCTCAATGAAGGCATTATAGCACCCAGGCTGCAGTGATAAATCTGTGCCCTACCTGGGCACCCACCTGCCTGCCTCCCCTCACGGGCAGGGGAAGGAGCCCCAGGGTGGGGTGGGCACAGTTCAGCTCAGTTCTGCCTGTTATTCAGCAGATTTTCTGTCCCAGGCACCTGCAAGGGGTGAACATACCCTCCATGGGTCCAGTCTGATCCAGGGGATCGCAAAGCGAACAAGCAAGTCAAAAAGCATGTTTGGGGGCTGAAGGTGGTGGGAACACCAGCGGAACCTTGGGCCATCAGGGGCTGTCCCATCTCAGCACTGCCCAGGCATGCACGGTCACTCCTGTCTGCAGCTGCTGCTTCTGGAGTAGCTCTCTTCTTAGAGAGTGCTTTGCTAGACAAGCCTTTAATGTTCTTCTTAAGTCAGTCTTTCAGGACCAAAAGTGATCCTGCTGCTAGAGGGGTTTGGCCTTTGGAGATGAAGTCAGAGAAAGCCCACCTGGACCTGTCCACAGCACATAGGCAGTTCCATTGAGGTTTACTTTCAAACCCTGCTGGGCTGTTTCGTTTTGGTTTTCGCCAAACAAAACTCTATTAAATTTCACATTATATCAAGCTTAAATTCTTTTCTCAATCTCTTCATTTTAGAAATTAGGACACTCAGGCAAAGAGAGGGTAAGGTCCTTGCTGCAGGCCCCAGAACTAGCCAGTGTCAGGTTTGAAGGCCGTCATCACTCCCTTCTGTCTCGGGAGGAGGCTGCCTCCTCCCAAGGGCCTCTGGCTGAAAGAGGAAGGCCCCCCTGAGAGATCAGCCTGTGCTCCTGCCTTGCATCCTCAGTCAAGTCAGCAGGCCAGCAGAAGATGCCCTTCTCTCTCTTCACATCTCAGGCCAATCTTGCTCTCAAATGCCTTAGAGGTGACGGTAGACCCAAAATTAATGAGTATTTACATCAGTGTCAATTAACAGGAAGTGCAATTCAAGCTGGCTAGCGTAATAAAAGTCTCTTGTCTCTCGTACTGGAAAGGTCTATGGGAAGTATGTGTTCAACATCATTAAATCAGATTTCTGTCTTCCCCACTACACCCCTCCCACTGCCGGCTGTGTCCTCAGACCAGCTTCCTTCCCAGTCACAAGAGGGCCACCAGCACACAGGGCCGCAGGGGAGCCCCTTTCTTAGCCATCAAACCCAATTCCTGATCTTGATGCTGCCTGATCATCCCCTGTGGACAAGGGAGCGCCATGTGGGAATTGACTCCGACCTGGGAGAGAGGGACACAGGTGGCCTGAGCCAGTCTCTACTCTTCAGCCCAGTGGAGAGAGGCGATATACAGGGTCAGCCACCAAGTCCACCATGTGCCACCACCTTGCCTGAGTGTGCAAGCTCTTTAAAGGAAGCGATTTATTCTTCGGATTACACAAACAATATGAAGTGGAAATAAAGGTCAATCAACCCCACGTCAAGAGGTTTCTGCTGCAAACCCTGAAGTGTGTTTTCTCCCTGTCTTTTCACAGTTTTATTTGATCCACATAATTTTTTGTCCCTTACTCCAAAAGCCCAATCTTATTAGGATTTGTGCCCCTCCCTGGTGGGGGCCTGAGCCAGCATAGAGCAGCCTTTGGCCTGCGGCTTAGTCCAGATGGTGAAGTGACTCAGCCTGTCCCATCAGAGGGGACCCTGGGCCCATTTCTTAGGAGGCTGGGACAGAGGTTCTCACGCCTCATGAGCCCTGGGACTGCTCTCACATGTGAGAAGAAATCCCACCTAGCATCAGAATACACAGAGAAAGAGGCCCTGAGAAGTGTAAACCTGACAGCAGAGCCTGGTAACTTTGTAGGAGTCCCACCTACCCCAGGGAGCACAGGGAGGGGAGTCTTTTTGCCTAAACTAATTGGATCAGGCTTTTCACCAAATGCATGATTTTTTTTTTTTTTAATGGAGATGGAGTTTATCTTGGTCGCCCAGTCTGGAGTGCAGTGGCATGATCTTAGCTCACTGCCACCTCCACCTCCACCTCCCGGGTTCAAGCAATTCTCCCATCTCAGCCTCCCAAGTAGCTGGGATTACAGGCATATGCCACCACACCAGGCTAATATTTGTGTTTTTAGTAGAGACAGGTTTTCACCATGTTGGCCAGGCTGGTGTCGAACTCTGGACCTCATGTGATCCACCTGCCTCGGCCTCCCAAAGTGCTGGGATTACAGACGTGAGCCACTGAACCCAGCCCAAGTGCATGAATTCTAACTGATACAACCTTTTCCACATATAGGCTGCTGGGTCCCATATTTTTAATGCTAGTCTGTGTCTTCGTCCCTAATCATTTCCTTAGGCTGTAATCCCAGGCAGAGAACTGCTAAGTCAAGGGCTTAATTTTCAAGGCTTTCGATAGAGACTGTGAAACTGCCCTCCAGAAATGCTGGATCTCACAGCATTAGGGTGATTTCTTCACCACATAATCAATGGATAACTACGAAGTTTTAAAAGACCTTTTAATGTGATAGGTGAACTAATTCTGCATTCAAATACATGTAATGAGTATACTTTACAATGCAAAATTAGATGGGCATTCCCACTGTGCACAAGCTCATTCAGCCACTGTGTTCCATGGGGCACCAGAAAAAGCCTGTGCCCGGAAGCCATACACACCTGGCTCCCGCCTCTGCCCGGCCACAACTGGACACATTTACGTGGAGTGGAAATGCATCATTTGGGAATGGAGGCTGCCCTGCAGCATTTGAACCCCTACTTTTGCAGCTGGTTGAGAGGCTGAGTGTGCCTCCAGTGCAAGATTAAAGATCCCGCGACCCGCTGGCCTTGCTCTGGGCCTACACAGCCACCATGGCCTATCAGAAACAGAGCACTGACTTGGAGTTGGGAGCCAGTGGCCGCAGGGTGAGCAGAGGGCCCAGCTCCCAGGACAGTGTCTTTGTGTGGTGCTGCTGGGACCTGGTGTGTCCCGCCACATGCCTCATCCCTGCTCATCTACCAAACGTTGTTCTCCAGCACTCCTGGTGATTTTTCAAGCCTCTCCTATCTTTGAAACAAATCCCTTTCCTGCCTGAAACAGCCAGCCAGTTTCTCTTGCATGCAATCAAGAGCCCTGACTAATACGGTTCCATAATCTGAGTATGGGTGTCTGCAAGAGAGAAAGGCACACCACTCTCTGTGCAGCAAGACCCTGGGGCGAGACCCCTCTCTCCAGGTTCCATGTCAGTGTCACTTCCTCATGGAAGTCCTCCCCGACCTCAACCAGGTTCAAACCCCTCTTTCTTCCCCTAGTAACAGTTTTCAAGATTTGAATTGAACCACTTGTTAAAGTCTTTGTTTTGTGTTGGGTCCCCACTGGAGTGACCCATCTGTGAAGGCAGAAATCAGAGTCATTGTCTCGCTCTTGCATCCCAGGATTAAGTGTGGTGTTTCACAATGACTGCTAGTGAAATGAATGAATGAATGAATGAATGAACAAATGATAATACCGTGCTGCAGATTTCTTTTTAAAAAGAGTGTAATTACATACTAACCACATGCAGCTATTGCCCAGGTCTCATTCCCAAGCCTTTCTAACATATTTGGGTCTCCCCTGTTACCACCCACCATGTTACCTGAAAGGTAGACTTTGTCATTGTCCCCCAGGATCTATTGCCTTGAATTTTATTATGTTCAGCCTCCCTTCTTTGAGTCATCTAGTTTCCCCATCATCCGCTCCCTAATCACCCTTGCTAAGCAGCAGACCATTCCTCTGACGTTTCATACAAGTGAGTGTTATGTTCTCCCCGGTCCTTGTTCTCAGGTGGCTCGCTGCTGCTCCACTTTTTGAAGTCAAAGGCCTGCAGGTGTTCTAGGGCACCAGAGCAATTTACGGAGTCATGGAAAGACTAACCAGGAGCCAGAATAAGGGGAAGGTTGCCACAGGCCCTGGCTTCCTTGAGGCACAGAAATGTCCCTGGCATAGGAGAGAAAAACCACCTCTTCCAGGGCCTCTCTCAGCAGGGCATGAATCCACACCTGGAAGGAGGACTTTGATCCTCCACTCGGGAAAGAGGGAAGGTCGAGGGAACTGCTACAGGAATGACTGAGATGCTGGCTGAGGCCTGCCCAGAAGAGCAGGTATTCGCTGCAGGCCACCACAGGCCTGTGTTGCTGTGTGGGGTTTGCATACTAGGGTCAGAGCTGATCACCCAGGACTGCTGAGGAGAGTTCGGCTAGCCCTGGCCAAGTTCTCCTCTGCCCTTGCTCCATAGAGGGTCAGAGCAGCCTCTAAAGAGATGTAAAGACAGTCTGTTAAAAGAGATGCCAAATGCCAGGCAGCCGTGGATGCCCCGTGTCGTGGCCCAGCCCTGACGTCACCTGGAGGCCTGCTTGCCACGTCCTGAAGGGAGTGGATACAGCCCAGGAGGCGTGGGCACCTCCAAGAAGGAGAGTCGGTGGCATTGCTCACCGCCTGAGGCTGCTGCCCCCAGGACTCAGCACATCTGCTGCCCCAGGGGGCCTGGCCCATTAGTGTCTATTGAGAGACCTGTTGCTTGTTTCCAGTTTGGGGCCATCACAAGTAAAGCTGGTTTGAACATGCTGTACAGATTTTTGCGTGAGCGTAATTTTTTAATCTATCTGGAATAAATGTCCAAAATGATTTCTGGGTAAAGCCTACGTAGATTTTTTTTAAGAAACCACCAAACTATTTTCCAGAAAGGCTGTGCCATTTTCCATTCCAATCAGCAATTATAAGAGACCCAGTTTCTTCACTTCCTCATCAGCATTTGGTATTGTCATTATGTTTTTATATTTTAGCTGTTCCAATAGCAAAACATAAATAAGAAATTAAACAGATGAAACATAAGAGCTCATCATGACCGTAAATTCCATTTCCTAGCAGCTAACAATGCTGAACATCTTTTCATGTGCTTATTGGTCTTATACATCCTCTTCGGTAAAATGTCTTTTCATATTTTTTGAGTGTATCGTAGTTGGATTGTGCTTTTTAAATACTGGGTTTGAAAATTCTTCAGGTATTCTAAAGATGGGACTATAGCTTGTCTTTTCATCCTCCTTAACAAGACCTGACACAGACTAAATGTTTCTGATTTTTATGCAGTCCAATGATCAATATTTTTATTTTATGAAAACACTTTAGGTGCCATGTCTAACAGCTCTTCACCAAGCCCAAGTTTCCAAGGATTTTCTCCTCTGTTTTCTTCTTCTACAGGTTTTATAGTTTTACATTTTACTTTTAATTCTATGGTCCATTTTGAGCTAATTTTGATTCAAGGCCATTTTTTCCCCTGTAGATGCCCAATTTCTCCAGCCCTATCCTTGTGCCATTGAATAGCATAATAGTAACAGCACGAGTGGATTTCAAAAACATTAGGCAAAGTGAAAAAGAAGTAGACGTATAGAATGTAGCACTGTGTGGTTCTATGCTGTGAAATCCACAAACAGCAGAATTATGGCAATAGAAAACAGAACATTGGTTACCAGAGCCAGGAGCGGGAGAGGGGAATGACTGCAAAGGGGTATGAGGAAATTTTAGGGGGTGATTAAATGCTCAATATTTTTATTATGGTGATGATTATACAACTATATACATAATATAAAACTCATCAAATTAAACACTTAAAATGGAATATTATTGTTGTATATAAATTATACCTAAATAAAGCTGACCCCACCTCCCCCAAAAAAATCAATCAGCTCTACTTGTGTGGAGAAATTTCGGAGTTCTCTATTTTGTTTCATTGATGTGTTTATCCCTCCACCAAAGCCACATTCTCTTGATTTCCATAGCATACTAAGTCCTAAAATCAAGTAGACGACATCCTCCCATTTTATTCTTCTTTTTGCTAACTGCTTACCTACTAGATTCTTTACCTTTCTATATAAATTTTAGAATAATCTTTTCTGTATTTACAAAAAAACTCTCTGGAATTTCAATATGTATAGTGTTAAACCTATATATCATTTTGGATGGAATTGACATCTTAATAATGTTGAATTTTTGAATCTATGAAAATGATATATCTCCCTGTTTATATCATCGCTGATTTCTTTCTTCAGTTGTATACTTTTCAGCATACAAAGCCCACGCATATTTGATTATACCCAAGTATTTCATTTTTCTTGAGCAGTTGTAAACAGTATTACATTTTTATTTTAATTTCTACATATACATTTCGAGCATATAGAAATACATTCTTTGTTTTAGTTGAGATGGAGTGTCACTCTGTCACCCAGGCTGGAGTGCAATGGCATAGTCCTGGTTCACTGCACTGCAACCTCTGCTTCCTGGCTTTAAGCTATTCTCCTGCCTCAGCCTCCTGAGTAGCTGGAACTATAGGCATGTGCCGCCACATCCAGGTATTTGTTGTATTTTTAGTAGACACGAGGTTTCAGTATGTTGGCCAGGCTGGTCTCAAACTTCTGACCTCGTGATCTGCGTGCCTCTGCCTCCCAAAGTGCTGGGATTCCAGGCGTGAGCCACCACGCCTGGCCAGAAATATGTTCATTTTTGTACGTTGAATTCATATCCTGGAACCTTGCCATATGTACTTATTACTTCTAGGGGATTTTCTACATAGACTATCATGTCATCTGCATATAGAAATAATTTAATTTCTTTCTTTCTGATATGCATGCCTTTTATTTGCTTTCTTGCCATATTGCACTGACAAAAAAATTCAATATTACATTGAAGAAGTGGGATGAGAGTAAACATCCTTGCCTTGATCCCGATCTTATGAAGAAAGCATTCAGTCTTTCACTATTAAACATAATGTTAGCTGTAGGTTATTCGTAGATGGTCTTTATCAAATTTAGGAGATCTCTATTCTTAGTTTGTGTGTGTGTGTGTGTGTGTGTGTGTGTGTGTGTGTGTGTGTGTGTGTGTGTTCTGAGATGGAGTCTCACTCTGTCACCCAGGCTGGAGTGCAGTGGCACGATCTCGGCTCACTGCAACCTCTGCCTCCTGGGTTCAAGCCATTCTCTTGCCTAAGCCTCCCAAGTAGCTGGGATTACAAGCACGTACCACCAACCCCAGCTAATTTTTGTATTTTTAGCAGAGCTAAGGTTTCACCATCTTGGCCAGGCTGGTCTCCAACTCCTGACCTCAGATGATCCGCCAGCCTTTGCCTCCCAAAGTGCTGGGACTATAGACTTGAGCCACCGTGCCTGGCCTCTATTCCTAGTTTTATGAGAGTTTTTATGATTAATGTGACTTGAATTTTGCCAACTGTCTTTTGTGCATTAATTGATACGGCCTCTGATTTTTCTGTAGTCTGCTAACATGCTGAATTACATTCTAACTATTGAACCAGCTTTTCATTCTTAGAATAGAGCATATTTAATTATGATCTGTAATTTTTGCACATATTGTCAAATTGTATTTGTTAATATTTTATTAAAATGTTTGCTTTTACATGCAAGGGATATTGGCTTTAGTTTTCTTTTTTTGCTGTTTCCATCTAGTTTTAGCATCAGAATAAACTAGCCTTATGAAGTGCTTTGGGAAGTGTTTTCTCCTCTTTTCATATCTGAAAAAGATTAGATAGAATTCATATTAATTATTCTTGAAATATTTGGTAGAATTATTCAGTGAAATCATCCAGACTTGGAGATTTTCTGGGTGCGCTTTTTTTTTAATGTACTTCTTTGGCTGGATATGGTGGCTCACGCCTGTAATCCTAACACTTTGAGAGGCTGAGGCGGGCAGATCACCAGAGGTCAGGAGGTCAAGACCAGTCTGCCAACATGGTGAAATCTCATTTCTACTGAAAATACAAAAACTAGTTGGATCTGGCAGTGCATGCCTGTAGACGGAGCTGTTGGAGAGGCTGCAGCAGGGGAATGGCTTGAACCCAGGAGGCAGAGGCTGCAGTGAGCTGAGATCACGCCACTGCACTCTGGCCTAGGTGACAGAGTGAGACTCTGTCTCAAAAAAATAATAACTAACAAATAAGTAAATATACATAAAATAAAATGTATTTAATTAATAGTTATAGAGCTAGGCAAATTATTCACTTTATATTGGATGAGCTGACAGAGTTTGGGCTTTGAGGATTTTGTCCATGTCGTCTAAGTTGACAAACTTATTTCTGGAGAGTTGTTTGTAATATTTCCTTATCATCTTGATATATCTATGATCATTAGAGATATCCCATATCATCCATGATATGGATAATTTGTGTATTCCTTTTTCTTTGTCAATCTTTCTAGATGTTTGTCAATTTTATGAAATTTCCAAAGAACTAGCTTTTTGTCCCTTTGCTTTTCCCTATTTTTTTTAATTTTCAATTTTATTTTTTGCTCTTATCTTTGTTATTCCCATTTTTATGCTTGATTTGGGTTTAGTTTGCTCTTGTTTTTCTAGTTTCTTAAGGTGGAAATGTAGAATATTAATATATTTTCTCTTTTCTAATATAAATATTTAATGCTATATGTTTCCCTCAGCACTGTTTTAGCTTTGTCCCACGAACTTCTATATGTTGCATTTTTTTCATTCCTAGGATATGGTCTATCTTGTAAATGTTCCATGATAACTTGAAGAGAATGTGTATTCTACTATTATTGAAGGAAATGTTCTATAAATATCAGTTAGATCCTGTTCATTGCTAAAATCTTCTTACTAATTTTCTGTCCAAATATTCTATCAACTGAGATGTAGATGTTGAAGTTTTCAATTATAATTGAGAATTTGCCTATTTCTCTACTCAGTTCTAGCATTATTTCTTCACATATTTTAGCTTTGTTGTTTAATGCACACACATTTAGAACTGCTATGTCTTCTTGATGGACTGGTCATTTATCACTATGCGACGTTCTCTTCTGTCTCTAGTAATTCTCTTTGCTCTTAGGTTGACATTGATGTTAATATAGCTATCCGTGCTTTTTTTTGATTAATGTTTGCATGTTATATCTTTTTCCATTCTTTTATTTTCGACCTACCTATATTATTATATTTGAGGTGAATTTCTTGTAGATGACATATATTGGATGATTTTAAAATTTACCTGCCAATTTCTGTCTCTTAACCAATGTATTTAAACCACTTACATTTAATGTAGTTGTTTTATGTCAGGGATTAAGTATGGCATTTTTAATTTTTGTTTTATGTTTCTTTCCTTTTTATTTTATTTTTCTGTTTCCTTTATCCTTCTTTCCTGTGCGGGGTCCTTGTGTTTGTTTGTTTTTAGAATTCTCTCTAGTGTTTTGAATATGTGTATTTGAATAGATGTTTTAGTGGTTGCTTGAGGTATTAATTATACACACATAACTGTCACCATCTACTAGTGTTGATATGTTACCAGTTTGAGGGAAGTGTAAAAACTTTACCTCTATTTAAATCCCTTTAGCTTCCCCCATTCATAATATAATTGTCTTAAATATTTTCTCTGCCTACTTTGAGAGCTACATTAGATAGTGTCATAATTTCGTTTCAACCGTCAAACATCACTTAGAAACTGAAAAATGAAAGTCTGTTGTATTTACCTACATTTTTGCTCTTCTGTTGTTCTTCTTCTTTCCCGATGTTCTAGATTCCTTCTTGTATCATTTCATTTCTGTTTCAATAGTTCCGTTTAGTATTCTTTTAAGGTAGATTTGCTGGTGGCAAATTCTCTTAGTTTTCCTTCATCTGACAACACATTGATTTTCCCTCACTTCTGAAGTCATTTTCACTGGATATAGGATTTTTTGTTGAAAGTTCTTAGAAGATGTTGTGCTGATTCCTTCTAGCCTCTATGGTTTCTGATGAGAAATCCACTGTCATTTTAATTGTTTTCCTCCTATAAATAAGGTGTCATTTCTCCCTTGCTGATTAAAGATTCTTTTCTCTGTCTCTAGTTCTCAGGGCTTTGATTAGAATGTGTCTTGGAATACATTTTGGGGGATTATCCTCTTTGAGAGGCTGGCTTAACATCCTGAATCTCTAGGTTTATGTCTTCTGCCAAATTTGGGGACTTTTCGGCCATTATTTCTTGGAATGCCTTTTCGGGCCTGCTGTCTTTCTTCTTTCCTCTGGAACTCTGATAACACAAATGTGAGATCACTTGTTAAAGCCCAACATGTCCCTGACTGTCTAATCATTTTCCTTTTCAGTCTACTTTTCTGTATGTCCCTCGCAGCAATTTCTATTGTTCTATCTTTAAGTTCACTGATTCTTTCTTCCATGTATTACATTCTGCTATTCAGCCCATCTACTAAGCTTTTTAAAATTTTCCAGTTATATTTTTTAGTTCTAAAATTTCCATTTGGGTCTTTAAGTCTACCATTTTTTTCTGACTTTCTATTTCTTTCATTTGTTTCAATCACATTTGTAAGCACTTGTCAAAGCATTTTACAATGGCTGCTTTAAAAAACATCGTCTAATAATTCCAACATCTTTGTCATCTCAGTGTTGGCATCTGTTGACTGTCTTTTCTCACTCAAATTAAGATGTTTCTGATTCTCAGTGTAAAGAAGGTTTTCTACTGTATCCTGAACATTTGGATATTTTCTGTGAGACTCTACATTCTGTTTGCTGTTGTTGTTGAGACTGAGTTTCACTCTTGCTGCCCAGGCTGAAGTGCAATGGTATGATCTCAGCTCACCACAACTTTCACCTCCCAGGTTCAAGCAATTCTCCTGCCTCAGCCTCCCAAGTAGCTGAGATTACAGGCATGCACCATCACAACCACCTAATTTTGTATTTTTAATAGAGATGGGTTTTTCCATGCTAGTCAGGCTGGCCTGCAACTCCCGACCTCAGGTGATCTGCCCGTCTCAGCCTCCCAATGTGCTGGAATTACAGGCATGAGCCGCTGCACCCGGCCTACATTCTGTGTTAACAGGCCTTTTCTATCACTATGCCAATGGTGGAATGGAAATGCTACCTCACTACCACCCAGTGGAGGCCGAAGTACAGATCCCCACTGCCTCCGCTGACACCGCAGGGATGGGGACAGGAGAAGGGGCATCTTGTAACTGTTGTGCTCACATGATCCTTGCTGGTAGGTAGGAGGTACAGTTTTCTGTGGTATTTTACTAGAGTAATGGTGTGCTGTCTAAAAGTTTTCTTTCACGCTAGTATGCTCCTTTCTGGTCTTTTAGCTAGAAAGAGAAGGCTTTCCTAGAGCTGTTTGCTCACTGTGCCCACTGGCATTCCTCGGTTTCTGGCTTCTCCACCTCCCAGTCCAAAACATGAAAGCAAAAGAAACCCGGAAAACTCCCTACCATGTCGTTCTTCAAGATCCCCTGCCAGTTGGCCTTCTTCTCTCAAGCTCTCAGAGTCTGCTTATGTTTACTTGATGCATAATGTGCATATTTTTAGCTGTTCTTAGCAAGGGGAATAGGGAGAAAAATGCCTCATTGTCCCAGAATCAGAAATGTCACAGCCTTTATTTTGAAAGGTGCCTTCTGTGGATGACACACCCTGCAGTCCGACTGAGCTGTTCCTCTGCCTGACCTCCCTGCTTCAGTTCCCCACTCCCCTGGCCCGACCCCCCGGCTGCCTCCCTGCAGCCACTCCCACGGACTGCGAGTTCCTTCAGAACAAGATCAATGTCTTTTTCATCTTCCATTCTACCGGGCCCAAGGACGAATTAACAGAACTAGGTCACAGCATTTTTGTTCACCATCTTTCTTTAAAAAATCTCTGCCCTCACTCTCTTTACTGATTAGAGGATGTCTGAGGCAGGAAATTGCCCTGGCTCCAACCTTTCTTTAGTGGCTGATTCTGAAGAAACTCAATACTCAGAGAACTCATCAGCCCACCCTAAGAGGTTCTTCTCTTTCTCTGCTTTTTAACCAGCATCCCCAGGTGACTTGAGAAGCCCAGATCTCAGAGGTCACCTGAGTGTGAAGGATAGGACTGCATGTCACAAGTGAGATGGGATTCACTGCGTGCTAGTGAGCCTCCCAGAGCCCCCTGCAGTGCCACAACGTGGCTCAGGAGCCCAGGAAACAGCTATTGAATGAATTAACATGCCACCACATCCTGCCCCCACTGAGTCCAAAAACCTCCCACTGCCACAGCATGTTCTGCCCACCAAACGGAGGGAAGACGAGTAAATTGGCCAAAATTATGTGGACTGGGACCTCATCGATGCTGCTTCCCAATCCCGTGTATCAACAGAACTCTCTCACCCCTTCAGAAGTGATTATTGTAAGGAAGAGACACAGACACTATGAGTGGACAGAAGTAACCGAGAAAATAAGTGAGAAACCACTTTGTTAACTTAAAGAGGCTGCATAAATCTGAGCCACATTTGCAATACTGTAAATACTGTCGTTGTGATTTTAATCGTAGCTGTGAGTACCGATAGGAGTAATATACTCACGCCTCTGTGAAGTGCGTACCGACACTGTGACATCTCCCTGCCTTCTGTTTTGGCCCTCACCTACGAATTACATCCATCAACATTTTTCCGTGTTTTCTTCCCTGCATTTCTCTCTGAATTAATCATTAAACCCTAAAGTTTTCTTCCTAAAATTTCGCATGTTGCTTAATATCTACTCCAAGTCCTGATCATTCCAAATGGAGCTTCTCTAAAATGTGCAACTTTATTACTGCAAAACTTTTCATGTCATACAGTTTTTTGTTACACGGCTTTAAAGGTCACTCATATAAATACCTGCTTTAAACTGGTACATTTAGATTTAAACATTAGGATTAAGAAAAAGTTATACACACACAGATGTGATATCTATGTGTATTTCTTGAGATGCATTAGCAATTTTGAAAGCTTAACTTAGAGAAAATGTGGATGGATGGATGGATGGATGGATTCATTAATGAACTAACTAAAAGGTTTTATTAAATAATATTCCTTAGGTCATAAGGCAGGTGTCTCCCTGAGCTTGCCCACCGTATTCACTCCCATCAGTCAAACCCACATCCTCTCCCATGGCCTCAGTCACCTTCAGAGTGACTCCCAGCCTCCTTCATCTGCTCCTCCAGAGCAGAGCACTCTGGTCCCGAGTCTCGGACCTCCATTCGCCTCCTTGGCTGCTCCGCCTGGGCATCCTACACCACATGAGCCCTGACTTCTGTGCATTCTGCCAGGAACCCCTCAGCAAGCATCATCACAAACCCAGAGTCGCCTGTCTTCTCTGCCTCCTGAAAGTACATCTCCAAATCAGCATCTCCCCACTTCCCACCAGCCCCACCCTAGCCGTCTCTCCTGGGATCCCTTTACTGCCCCTGGAATCCGTTCCCCACGCTGCAGCCGGGTGACCCAGCAAAACTAACAACTGTCCTTGGTCATGCCCTGCTTGGGACAGGTCAGCAGTTCCACAGGCCCTTAGAGAAAGCCCAGCCTTGACACAGCAATGCGGAACCCACTGCAGGCAACACTGAGTGTCCTGGCGATGGAGCCAACTGCCCAGGTTCAAATGCTGCATGGCCCTGGGCAAGTTCCGTCACTGCCTCTCAGAACCCTGAGCTGTAAACTGCGGCTACCAACAGGGCCCACCTCATGGGGATCTTATGAGGACTCAGTGAGATAACAGAAGTTCAGACAAGTACAGCCAGCCCAGCATCTGGCACATAGTAAGTGCACAGTCTGGCTATTGATAAGAGGCAGCCTCTGGCCCTGCCTCTGATGCACAGTCTACCCACAGCTTCCCAGATGAGATGTGGGCGCAAGGTTTTGAAGAGTGAATAGGAGTTTTCTGGATGGACCAAGGCTAGGAAGTCACTCCAGGACATAGGGCAGATCCAGAACAAGGCACAGAGGCATGAAGCCATACCAGGTGGACATTCAGTGACCTCCACCAGGAAAAAGCTCACCAAGACACACACTCGCCTCAGACAGGGACCTGGGGGGGGCTGTGTGGGCTCATAAAAGGGTTTCCATGAAGACGATGGTGAGGATGATGATGACAGCAGAGGATGAAGGGAGGGGAATGTTGAAGAAGGTGAAAGTGCAGGAGAAACCGGAGAAAAAGATAGCAGAGTTAAAAGGAGTAACTGTCCAGCCTCAGGACTTCCGCACACTCTGTTCCCTCTGCACGCGCAGGAGTGTTCCCCGACTCCCAGCCGTGTGGATTCCCCCTGCGCTTCCCCAGGCCTCTACTCAGTGCCTCTGAATCAGGGAGCCTTTCTTCCCCAATCAATTCAAAACAGCACCATCCTCATCTCTGCACAGCCCTCTCTGCCTCACTTTTTATGACTTCCATCTCCACCTGATATAGTTCACATTTATCTGTGTGTGCCAATCAGACTCCACCAGGATCTGGCTCCACCGGCAGAAATCTCCATGGGCTCAGAAACTGCATCTGTTCTGTTCCCGGCACCATCCCCAGGGTCTTCATCAGCGTCTGCCACTCAGAAGATTCTTCATAATTTGCACCATAAACACATGGAAGAGGATGGAGGCAGAGGAAAAGAGGAGTAAGAAGTAGAAGAAAGAAGGGAAGAGACGGAGGAGGGGGAAAACAAGGAGGAGGAAGAAGAACGACCATCAGCAGTGTCATCCAGCAGCCCAGGCTGGGAGCTGCAGCAGCTGTCCAAACCGGACACGGATGCTGCAAAGAGCCGCACTCTGGATGACAACAGGACAGGCCTTTAGGAGGTGGCTCTCGGGGCTGGCTGAAGGCTGGAGCCTCCTGGAGTGCTTGCAAAAACTTCCAAGGAGATGATACACATTTGAGATGATGGATTTGCTAATTATCCTGATTTGCATAATGTATACATAATTCAAAACATCACATTGTACCCCATAAATGTGTGCAATTATTAATATTATGTGTGAATAAAATACCAAGGTTAGCCCCACATGACCAGCAGCACCCAAAGCTCTGGGGTGGAGCCTGCACATCCCCCAGTGTCTGTGCTAGGCTCCCATGGTTCCTGATGGTCAGCAAGAGATCCGGACCCTGACCCAGGAAGGGCGGGGACAGGCAGGGGAGAACGGGCAGGGCTCAGGCTCACTGAGGCCAGCTGGTCTCCCCTCCTCCCTCGTGCAGCCCCTGGACATCCCCCCTCCCCACCAAGCTGGCAGCCTCCACTGCCCAGACTCTGTCCACTAAGGAGGTAAAGACTTGTTCAGGGTCACCCACCCACTGTTAGCACCCCCAGGACCACCCTCTGTAAAGGTCCTACAGGAGGAAGGAAGAGAGTCTTCCCCAGTGGCCAGCCCAAGGCCTCTCTGCCAGCATCCTGAGCAGAGGCAGCCCTTGCACAGCTGGTCAGCACGCTCCCTGTGGTTCTGCCTGGAGAGAAGGGGGAATGAGGGCTGGCCACTGTTCCATGTCAGTTCTGTTAAAGTAAAGACATCCTCCTGAGGGAACAAGCAGTGAGATGGGAAGGGCCTGACAGGCCCAGGACAGGACTGGAGAAAAGTAGAACAGTGTGGACCAGAGCAGGCCAAGAGGGCTTCCTGACAGAGGCGGCACTTTAGCTGTGATGAGGAGGTATGGCAGAGCTGTTGGAGATGGGTGAGGGGACAGAGGGCAGTCCAGGGCACCACCTTGCCTGGACCACATCCTTCACTTGAAGCCTGCCGGTGTTCCCTGCAAGCACACCTATGACTTCCCTCCTGTGGGTGGATGAGAACAGAGGAGCGGGCCTCGGGGGAGAGCAGCCCAGCCTCCTCACTGTCCACCTGTGTGCACTCCTCTGTCTGGTGAGGGGAAGATGTTTCTCCACTGCTACCCCAGATGCCCAGCCCTGGGCCAGCCCCAACCAACGAGAGCTGAGACCTTGCAAGCTTGCTAACTTACAGGAAGCTTCCCCTAGCCCTGCCCTTGCAAAGAACAGGTGGCTTCAGCTTAGAGCAGCAGCAACCATCTGGTGATTGTGAGGTAGCATGCCTGAAATCAGAAGCCACATGCAGAGGGCAAAAAGAGGGGAGGGGAGGGAGA
>PVKP010017590.1:0-45797 GCA_004027715.1 Plecturocebus donacophilus | reverse complement strand
TAAAAAAAAAAAAAAGAGTAGACTTAACTGGGAGATTGTAGATACCATTCCTCAACCACGCCTACCACTACACCAGTAAGCCTGTAGTGTTATTTTAGTGGATTACAACTAAAAGAGCTACAAAATGTAAATGCTCTCTGAGAAGTGTAACAAGAAGCCACAAAACCAAGAGATAATACAAAAACAAAGACACTAGAGAAATTTGAAATTTCTGTTACCTACAACTGCAGCAAACATTAAACACAGCCCAAACACCAGTCAGATTAATGCAAATCTTCTCACTAAAAGCTTATTTATTTCAGTACATTTTATCCTATACAACATGTGCTACTTTCAACAAAATGATAAAACAAATACCAAAGGCAAGAAAGAATGCTGTCTGAAGAGACAAAGAAAACCTCAGTGAACTTAAAGACAGCTCAATAGAAGTGCCCCAAACAGAAATGTGAAAAGAATGATAAGAAATAAACAGATGATCCAAGAACTGTGGAGAACTATGAAAATGTATAGCATACTCATAATTGGAATGTCAGAAGAGAAAAAGAAACAATGGGTCAGAAGAAATATTTGAAGAAATAATAGCTGAGTACTTTCCAAAATTCATTAAAGATACCAAACCACAGAGCCAGGATACGAATATGAAGAAAGATAAAATGCAAATACAAATAGAAAGATACTTAGAGGCCAGCCGTGGTGGCTCAGGCCTGTAATCCCAGCACTTTGTGAGGTTGAGGTGGGCGGATCATGAGGTCAGGAGATCAACAGCATCCTGGCCAACAAAGTGAAACCCCGTCTCTGCTAAAAATTCAAAAAATTAGCCAGGCATAGTGGTGCACTCCTGTAGTCTCAGTTACTCAGGAGGCTGAGTCAGGTGAGTCAGGAGATTCACTTGAACCCAGGAAGCAGAGGTTGCAGTGAGTGGAGATGGCACCATTGCACTCCAGCCTGGGTGAAAAGGGAGAGACTCCATCTCAAAAAAAAAAAAAAAAAAATACGTAGAATAAGAATGAAAAGAAAGATAAAATACCAATAAAGTAAAATAAAACAAACAGATAAAAAAGAATGCCTAGATATATCATATGTAAACTACTTAAAATCAAAGACAAAGAAAACCGCTAGGGGGGATACCAGAGGAAAAAGGCATCTTACTTATGACAAACAAGGGTAAGAATTCTGACTTTTATCAGAAATCTTGCAAGCAGAAAGAGAGGCGTGAATGAGATAGGATTGTAGCCAAAGCTGATAAAATGTATCCTTATTTGATAAAAGCATTACACATTTAATATGTTCTTTTAACTCCTATAATATTGATATAATATTGTAAGACAATACTCATGTAAAACTAATTTAGTTGTTTATCAACTAAAAATGACAAGAAAGTATTCATTAACATTGTTGTGATATCCAATAAAATACATTTGCCTATCATATTTATAATTTTTTATGTTTTAATTTATCTGGTAATCACATATTAGGAAATATAAGAATAAGCATCTTTTAAAGTATCTATCCTTTTTTTAATGCCATGCTACCCAAACCTGAGTGTGAGGGTGTTGTGACTAGAAACGACATAAAAAGCACATTTTCATGAAATACCACACTGTTTATAATGCCCTCAAGTATATCATCTCATTGATGCCTCACAACTCTGTGAAACAGCCACTATTATTATTTCTATTTTCTAAATTAAGAAGCACAGAATTTATGTAACCTACTCAAGATCATAAACATATTGGAATTACAATGCAAATTTAGAATTTTCAAGTCTAAAGATTTGTTTCATAAAGCTCAAATCTCTATAAACATTAATTATGTGAACTATATATTAATTGGCACAATTTTTATCAGGCTTTTCATGTATACTAAGATAAAAACTATGCATTCTGAGAACCACAGTGTCAACGAGTAAGCATCTGTACAGCATGAAAATGGCTTACTTAGTATGTATGTTTTGGGGTATACGTAGTGGCTAGCTCCTTGTCATTTGCTTTCCATAGCCACCTTTCAGGAGGTAGAAATGAGACATCCCCGGAGAAATGCTACTTTGAAGTATATTATATTAATTCACTTTACTATTAACACTGTGATCACCAATGAACTACAATTAGTTAAAAGGAGACTGAAAATTCAGGAGAAAAGAACCAGATAGAGATGTTTAGGTTTGATAAGTGTTCAAAGGCATCTTTTTTCTTTTTAAATGAATAGTAAATATATTAAGAATTAATAATAAAATCATTGCCAAAGAAAATCAAGGAAGATTAAATTGCTTCTAAAAGTGTTATTTGTACTATTCCTAGAAAATATATTTTAAAGAAAGAGGATAGAAATGAAAGTAGACTAGACAAGTCCTATGTGATGGAGACCACAGCCTAACTGGATACAGAATAACAAGTCATGAAATTGCAGTGCTATTCTGGAGGAAACAATATATTCAAGTTAACACTTGTCTGAAAAAAAAATGTAATAGTATGCTGGATATTCAGAGAAAATGACTTCTTTGAAAATATCTAAAAGTGCAATTTGTTAAAGACAATGTAAGAAAGTCACATCCAAAGACTTGTGGCCCTTCAAAGAACTATAACACCAACATTTACAGTTGGTTCAGCCACAGAGAAAGGCTGCTTATGAGGAGGAGATACAACTGCAGTATTGTCCAAGAAGTGTTCATCTGTCAAATTCTCTAACAAGATTTTGCATGTAGACATAATATTTTCCAAGTAGGCATTAGGTATCATCTCGGCCCACTCTGAAGAAAAAAATGAGTGGGCTGTATATGTACATCAATATCTTTCATATTCAAATGTATTTCTTCTGAGTATGAAAATCAGTAGATGGAAATATAAAAGACTACTTTTCCTTCTAAATGAGAATGATTTAATAAACTGGGAAGAAATATCAGTGAAGTTAAAAGTTATAGTGTAGCCATAGCTAGTTACATAATATGGAGCTGAAATTATTAGGTAGATTTATGTGGTAGAGAAAAAAGTATTTCAGAATATGTGGTTCTTTAAGAGGAAAAAAATACAATAATATTATGGGGAAAAGGTCAACCTAATTTATGGAAAGAACAGAAATACACAGATGTATTATTTAATTTTAGTGTACTCGTAACTAAAGGGAAAATGAGAACATCTCAAAAATCCTCCATTAGAAAGAACAGCTATTTTAGTTCAAAAAGTTATTCTTGTGGCTTTTATGAACACAAAAACTGGCATTTGCGTGGCATTGAGTAGTTCACAAAGTGCTTTCCTATAACTCTCTCACTTCATTCACATAATAATCCTGCATGGCACATTCAAAGGCCCTTTAAGGATATGAGATGTTAGACAACTTTCTCAACGTAACACAGCATAAAAAGCATGGAACTGGGATTTGAATTCAGTTTTTTGTTTGTTTCTAACTCTGCTTCTTTCACTCCAATATGCCTTATGCCCAGTGGCTTTGTACTGTTTACAGATTAGTGGAATTTACTCAGCCTCTGATATGAAGCCATTGTCAAACTTCTCCCTTATATGTTTCAATCTAATCTCCCATATTTTTTTGTTTATGCATGTACTCTGCACCAGTCATTTTGTTTTGCTTTTTACTATCTTTTGATCATTCCCTGCTTCAGCTTTTAAAATTAATTAATTGCAAATTTAAAGTCACAATTAATAGGCTAATGAGATAGTTTAGCTCAGTTTTTCTCAGACTTTTCTCATTACTTGAAGAGCAATAGCCTATCTGTACTTTTCTATTTCTCTCCGTATTGCATTTCCAGATACCCTGCACACAAAATTCTGCGAGAATCAGAAGTATTCATGGAGTATATGGTGGAATAGTCTAACTCTATTTAGAAAATAAATAAATAAATAAAACTTGCTTCATATGTCTACATAAAAAAATCCTCTTCATAGTTTTAAGGTATAAGTTTTAAATATAAAATTAATGTATACTAAAGATTTTATTAAACTTATCAATTGATATGTAAACCAGTAAGATGTTAAAACTAGTTCAAATTATAATTTTAAAATAGATACTTATATGATCTACCACATTGAATGTATTTCATTTCTAAGAACAGGAATAATTTTCATTGTGGTGAACAAAATAATATTAATAGAAATTTAATCAAAGGTGCATATTATTTAAGAATGAGGTAGTATCCAGAAGGTCTACTAGAAAACATCAGGCATTCCAATGAAAGAATACCCTGTGCACTCTGTTAACCATTTTCAAATCTCAAACAATAGTACAAAAACCATGATTCAAGGTTTTGTGTTGAAACCACTGCATTCAGATGTGCCCAAGAAGAATAGATAGGTTTCTGTCTATACTAGTATAATTGTAAGACATGTTGTAGTGGGTTTTCCAGAACAGAAGGGAGTCTATTGCAAAGGCAATTTCAAGACTGATACATCTTAGAAGGCAGATATTGGTCACAATTTTAAATAATAGTTTTTTAAAATTGTGTTTTGCTTTTACCAGTTTAAGAAATTTTAGTTCCATTATTAGTCAAAACTATGGATTTTATATCATTAGACTATGAAAGAAACCGAGAATACTTTCTTTTCTTTTTCTAAATTGGCAATAGACCACAGGTGATGTTTGCTGCCAATGGAAGTAGGGCGTAAAACAGAGATTGATTTATGTTATGTCTTTGCAATGTAGTTCCATCATTTTTCATATCTATTATCAATAATGTCCATTACAAACAGTGGAATAAAAATAACTGAAAGTATAAATATAGAATAAAAGACATCATCCCTCTCGTTATGTGAAAATAAAATTGAAAACCATAATTTTCATTACATTAGTAACTAGAGATTAGTCTCTTCTTGGCCTCATAAAATTTGCTTTTGAAGAGCAAATTTAAATTTGCTGTTTAAAGCCATAATTAGTAAATTGTTGTGATAGTCAATATATTTTTTCTGGTATTATTTTCATATTTTAAAAGGCACTTGCTTTTGTTGTTTGCTTTTACATTTTAAATTCAGCAAAATGTTATTAACCATAAATCTATGATTTATTTTATCATTAGTACATGATTTTTATTCTCTTTAAATACTAAATAATATGAGCATTTCTGGCTCTGCTTATACAAGAGTATGTCTTTATTACTTGTAGAAGAAACTGAAATTTAAGAATATTTTAGGCTATATCTTTATGAATAAGTCAGAGTTAAATGCTATGAGTTTATATATATATGTATATGTGCATGTGTTTGTGCATATAATATATGCATATATATGTAAAATCAGTCAAACTTGGTTGCACATATACATTATACTACCGTTATAGTCTATAAAGTTTCTGTGAATACTATTGCTCCTAGAGGAAATAAAATATGTGTGTGTGTGTGTGTGTGTGTGTGTGTGTGTGTGTGTTTGTGGTGTAATACATGACTCACATAGATTACGATATAAATCTTAAAAGCCTAAAACCAACACATCCTGGTATATTCTATTTATTTTACAGAAGGGAAATGAGGTTCAGAAATGTTAAGTGACTTACCTCAGACCTCTCCACTGATAGGCGCTAGAATTAAGATTCAGACTCTCCAACTGGCCCCTAGAGCCTGGACTTCTTGCACTGCTCTGCACTGTCCCCTGCCATCTCCCATTCTCGGGTCATCCCTGTATGAAAGCTGAAACAAGGCAGTGGATATGTCTGGAAATACATGCATTAGACAACTCAGATTTTTCTAGCACTGAGCATGTTAGGGAATAATCTGTAAACAAGGTGTATATTGACTTTGGGTTTATAAGTAAATTTTATCCAGTCAGCAAATTAACAAAAACAGAATCTACAAATAATGAGGACAGAAACCATATATGTAAATTTGATTTATTTCAATTATCTTCACTGTGAAATTGAGCACTTTCATGGAGATGTAACCTCAGTTGGTCTAATTCTAGGAGGCCATGAAATAATAAAGATTCATAATTGTTTTATGAAGCATGAAGAATCTATCTGATTGCGTCACTCTTGCTTCCCACAGACATTATTTCAACCCTTTTCTTAATTACAGTGTTTTTGTTTCTGTTTCTGTTTTTTTTTGAGATGAAGTTAGTTTCACTCTTTGGCCCAGGCTGGGGTGCAGTGCTGCGATCTCGGCCCACTGCAACCTCTGCCTTCCGGCTTCAAGCATTCTGCTGCCTGAGCGTCCGGAGTAGCTGGGATTGCAGGCGCCCGCCAGGCCCAGCTAGTTTTTGTATTTTTAGTAGAGACAGGGTTTCATCACGTTGGCCAGGCTGGTCTCAAATTCCTGACCTTGTGATCCATCCGCCTAGGCTTCCCAAAGTGCTGGGATTATAGGCGTGAGCCACTGTGCCCGGCTCTTAATTACACTTTTCAAAAGACATTCATTTATTTAATCAAGCATCCAAGGTAATATACAAAGCACATTAAGTGAGTCAGAATTTTCGTTATTTCTTTGCCTTCTCATCAATTTGCAATAGAGTATTTGATAATCCTTATTGTTATCCCATTATTTATATAAATTACTAGAATAAAAATAATTGCAAAACACTTAGAAACATTAAGTACTTGCTTCATAGGATGATAATTTGTTTCATAGCTTAAAATATAGATCTATTGCAAACGTTATTAAAACCAGGAAAAGGATGTTTTAAGCTTTGCTTTGGATTTTCTGCCACCTACCTTTTCTCAGAAATTTCAAAATAAGTAGGTGAATTCTCACATTTTTCTTGCAAAATATGTAGAAGTATGGAAAATATGTACATATATACATACAAATTTTAATATAGCCAATAATCCATTATTATATCCAGATAGAATATTAATATATGAATGCCTTTTTCATGTTTTAAATTTGTGCTATGGCTTTTCCATATTTCAGGTAGAAATAAAAGCAAAAGATGAGTATGTTTAATAGCACATTCAACCATGTTTATCAAAATTAATTTGAAAGATTTAATTCTCCAAATGCTGATGGATTGTTTTGTTGACTTGCTGAGTTCTGAAATGAGAATAAACTAATCTTTTTTAAGTACTCTCTCTGTCGTCATATATATCATTATGCTGTTTTCAGATCTTTTAACTCAGCTTTCAAGATTGTCAATGCTGTAGACCAACGGGCAGACCTGAAAAGAAAATGAACTAAGCAGTACATCAAATGCTGGTTTGTCAGTCATCGTAGATTATGATATAGTAATCTAATATATAATCTCATAATCTAATTATTTATATTTAGCATTATGGAATGTACATGAAATAATAGCTTTGATTGAAATAATGACTTAGAGATACCAGTATTCCATTTTTAGCAGTGTGTCAGAGAATATTCTTTTACTGTCTCAATAAATATGACCAAAATAATACATAAAATATGAAATACATACTTTAAACTACTTTGATGAGTTTACAGGAAGTAAAGGCTACTTAGAAGCCAAATCTAAGTAAAAACAGAAACCTCACATGTGGTTATATTTTGATTTGAGGGAGAGGTACAGGTGGCCCAGAGGTGGGTGAGTTAGGGGGGTGAATGGGCTATTTCAGTTTCTTGTTCTCTGTGCCTTCTTGATCCTGAAAGAATCTTTTCCATTTTACAGTGGGTTGTGGCCTAGCTTACCCAGATTTATGATTTGGTAGATTTAATAGGACCTTCTACATGGTAGACTCCTCTGGACTCATAGTCAATTGATATTCCATTACCAGATATTTCATCTCTACCAGGGTCAGTAGCATGCCAGCAGTTATTTGAATGGGGTATTCTCCACTACCAAAAGCATGACTTTCCTCCAGAAACCGAGGGCTGACATTAGAGTTCTCTTATTAGGGCTTGCATAAAGTCCAAAAGGTATCCTTTGCAACCACAAATGCTTTTCTTTTTCTTTCTTTCTTTTTTCTTTTTTTTGAGATGGAGTCTCACTCTATTGTCCAGGTTGAGTGTACTGGTGCAATCTCGGCTCACTGGAGCCTCCACATCCCAGGTTCAAGTGATTCTCCTGCCTCAGCCTCCCAAGTAGCTGGAACTACAGGTGTACACCACCATGACTGGCTAATGTTTGTGTTTTTGTTAGTAGAGAAAGGCTTTCACCACGTTGGCCAGGCTAGTTTCAAACTCCTGACCTCCAGTGATCAGCCCGCCTCTTCCTCCCAAAGTGCTGGGATTAAAGGTGTGAGCCACTGTGCCCAACCAATCACAGATTCCTTTAATATCACAGGATCTATTTTATTGTTTGGCCCAAATAGAAGAGGGGCGTTTGTTGTAACCTTGACCTGCTGAACAGTTTTTTTCCTATTCTGGCCTCAGGCAAACCTGCTGCCTTCCACATCACTAGGTAATTGGGTCAATATGGTATTTGCCTCTGTAACCCAAAGAATCTAGCCAGGCATTGTGCTTCCTTTTTATTAGTGGAAGGTAAATGACATGGTGACTTTTACTTGACTTTTTCAAGCATGTCTCTGTATTCTGTTACTACAGGACTATTAAAAACCTTCGCTTATATGGTAGGACTCTGAATCTTCTTTGGGTTTATCTCTCATCCTCTGGAGAACATATGTCTTATAATGACCCATCACATCCTTTCCATTTCGTTTTCATCTGGCCTGATCATCATAAAGGATCAACATATTGAACAAATGTGATATTATGTGAAATAATCAATGGTTTAAGTATATTAAACATAGAGTGAAAGAGTTAATATAGCCTGGGATAAAACCGTAAATGCGTACAGTTGTCTATACCTTGTGAATGTGAACCACTTCTGATCCAACTTCTTTAGAGTGACAGAAA
Source organism: Plecturocebus donacophilus (assembly GCA_004027715.1). NCBI lineage: Eukaryota > Metazoa > Chordata > Mammalia > Primates > Pitheciidae > Plecturocebus > Plecturocebus donacophilus. Next base: position 37,057 of record PVKP010017590.1, on the reverse strand, counting down.
AGAATGTGTTTACCCCTGTGGCACTGGGCAGGGGCATCCTGAAGACGTGGCCCCATATTTTGAGAACTTTCCTCCAGGCCCTTGTACTTTGGTCCTGTGTTGGAAAAGACAGCCCTGATATTCTCTGACCCCTGGCTTCTGTTGACATGGCTGGCTCATCAAGTGGCCATTTAGCCACACCCCACTATTGTTTCCCAGACCGGTTTTCTCCTTCTTTTCAATATGCATAGGCAGAGAATTTCCAGAAACTTTTTGTTCTGATTTATTTTTGCTAAACAATTCTATCTTTAAGTTATATCTGTATTCTTGAATTTTAGTCCATCCTTAACAGTCATTAGAATAATTGTACTTTTTGTTGTTGTTGTTTTGCACCATGCTTTATTTGTTTTATGATTATATCCCCACCCTTGATATCTAGGAAACTAGTTCTGTAATACTGTCTCCTGTCAAATTCCTGGACTATAGAGGGCAGCTGCCACTGAGTGTCTTGATGATGCACATGTTCCTTTTCTCTAGTGAATTTCTTGTTTTAGCAATTGAGTGCCCTTTTATGGAAAATTTTCCACTTTATATTTGTCTCTACCATATTGTCTCTTGATTCACTATTTTTGTATTTCCATTTTAACTTTAGATTCTGTTTTTCTTTCTTTCTTTCTTTCTTTTTTTTTTGAGACAGAGTCTTACTCTGTCACCCAAGCTGGAGTGCAGAGGCACCAAATCAGCTCACTGCAACCTCTGCCTCCCAGGTTCAAGCAAGTCTTCCACCTCAGCCTCCTGAGTAGCTGGGATTACAGACATGTGCCACCAGGCCTGGCTAATTTTTTTTTTTTTTAAGTTTTAGTAGAGACGAGGTTTCATCATGTTGGTCAGGCTAGTCTCAATCTCCTGACCTCAAGTGATTTGCCCACCTTGGCCTCCCAAAGTGCTAGAATTATAGGTGTGAACTGCTGTGCCTGGCCTTGTATTCATTCAAAAACATTTAGGATTTATACTGGGGTTGTATGCTGTAGTAAGCAAATGTCTTTGCTCCTGGACTCTGTGATGGCTCCCAAGATTATCACCTCCTAATATACATGTCCCGTATAATTTTCTTCCCTTGAATATGTGCAGGACTTGTGAATATTATACTACAGTTGCTCTCTTGATTCACTTATGTTCTGTGAGCAATGCAATAGGATGGTCACACATGTGTTTACATTACGTTAAATAAGACTTTATTGTAGCATAATATAGTGCAAATTACATGCTGGATTTGAAGAAGTAAGTTGCTATGCTGTGAGAATAGCATACTATTAGGACCTAAGGATCATCTTGTAGGAGCTGAGACCAACTTTGGCCAACAGCCAGCAGGGATCTTGACTCTATAACATCAAGGAACTAAAATATATCAACAACCATGTGAGCTTTGATAATGCAGCTGATAATTGAAGCTGAACAGAGAACACAGCTGAGCCCAAACTTCTAACCTATAGGATTGTGAGATAATAAATGGATATTGTTTTAATCTGTTGTTTGTCATAATGTGTTACTTAGCAATAGAAAACTAATAAACATACCATAGAGAATTAATGTCAGTATGATATTGAGTCTACTAATCCTTAAACTTAGTATATTACTCTACTAAAGTCCTCTTTTAGTTATCTCAAAATGTACTTACAGTATCCTGAGTAAACCTGTTGAAAATATTTTCATTTTTTTGTCAAGAAATAATAGCTATTTTTGTATTTTATTTTTAATTAATATTTTTACTAAAAATCATGATAAATGGGGGACACTGTGATGTTTTGATGTATGTATACAATGTGGGATGATTAAATGAAGCTAATTGACATATTTATCAGCCCTCTTACCTATCATTTTTTGGTGAGATATTTGAAATTTTGTCTGTTAGTTATTTTGAAATATACAATTCATTATTATTGATTATAGTCACCTTCCTGTGCAATACATCTCAAAACCTGTTTCCTTTGCCCATCCAAAACTTTGTACTCTTTGCTCAATACCTCTCATGATGAGAGAGTCAATCTGGAGAATTTATATTCTGCCATCTTACTAATGTCATTTACAGATTTAGCTTTAAATATGTTTTGAAGTTCTCACAAATACTGTTGTTTAAATTTTATACTTTTAGTATGTTTGTATATTTACTTAATGTCCAGCAGCTTTGTTTACTCAATTATTGTAATAATGTGTATTCTTTTGAATTTTTTTACATGAGCAATTGCATAGCTTACAAATAATGACAGATTGCTTCATAGATTATAATCCTCACAATTTTAATTCTTACCTCCACACAATGTTGACTATAAAGGATGATTGTGGTAATCCATTTCTAATTTTTAATCTCAGAAGAATTTCTGTCAACATTTCACAATGGGGTATTAACATGTGTATGGGGTATTTCTGTAGATATTTTTAGGTTAAGAAACTTTTCTTTAATTCCTAATTTGCTGAATTTTTATTTCATTAATTCTGAATTTTATTAAAGCTTTATTTGCATCAATGGAATGATTATATAATTTTCATATATAGTAAATTATACTAATTATTGAATTGGCATACCAGTTTTTCATTACTGAAATAAAGCCAACCAGGTCACAAGGCAGTTCTTTTTGTATATTGCTGGATTCAGTGTTTAAATGCTATTTAGGATCTCTACATTTATGTTCAAGAGTAAGACTGGCATGCAATTTTTCCCTTTTTGAAATGTCATAGCTAAATTTGGATGTCAGTGTTATTCTGGTCTAATACAAGGAATTTGGCTGTATTTCCACTGTTTTTTCTTGAAAGAGTATGTGCATGATTGGAATTAATGTCTGTTTAACTGTTTAGAGTACTTGAGCAATACAGCCATTTGACATTTTCACTGAGAAATATTTTTATTATACATTTAATTTCTTTAAGAATAAATTGTTCAGGTTTTCTGTTTTTTATGTCAGTTTTGGCAGTATTCAGCAGTAGACATACAGTTTCACTTTGTACTTGCTTTAAGTCTCACTGAATTGCAAAGCATCAAGACCCACCAGAATTCTGTGCTTATTGGGGATTGTGGACGTGAGCTAGGTAGCAAGGACAGAGGATACACATATTGCACATATCTCTTCTGCTCTACCCCATGCTATGCTGTCTTATCAGACTTCATTTATAAAGCACAAGTTTAAACATAAAGTTATTAAGAATTTCAGGATGGTAACAATGGAGCATTAAACCAGGCATAAGTTTCTTCAAATTGCAAGCACCCTGCAACTGCTCAGGTCATGTGCCCATGAAGTCAGTCCTGGTTATATTCATAACCAACAAAATATGAAAACTACTCATATATCTAACTACTACTGAATAGATGAACAACCTATGGTGCATCCTGTAGTGTGGAATACAACTCAGCAATAAAAATCAATTATTGATAAATTCAGCAGCATGGAAGAATCTAAAATTGATTGTGCTAAGAAGCTAGACACAAATATCTGCATGTTGTATGATTCCATTTATAGTTGTAGATATAGGAAACAAATGAGTAATTGTCATGGGCTCTTGTAAGGCAAGAAACTGATCATAAAGGATATAAGGGAATTTGGAGAAGTTAGTGTAAGCAGAGGAGGGAGCGGGGGCAGCCCGAAGATGCTCCCAGTTCCCTGCTCCAGTGTGCCCAGGTCCTTGGCCTCGCTTACTCCAGGAATGGGGAAAGGGACCCCAGAGGTGCGGTGAGCTTACCTTTCGAATAAATGTCATGGACCCAAAGAGTTTAGCAGAGAGAATTTATTAGGCAGAGAGAGAGAGAGAGAGAGAGAGAGCTCCCATGCTGCTGTGGGAAGGGATCCAAGGAAGGAATCCATATAGGTAAGGAGCATCGGGGTTTTAACCCTGGAGTTATTCCTTCCTCATTCATATTCTCATCCAATGAGAGGAGTTCTTTCAAACTTCCTTTGGAGTAATTGATCTTTGACTCTGATACTGGATTGGCTGCTTGGTCTGCAACAGAGCCCCCTCCTCCCATAGCTTTCCATGCTTTTTGGACAAAGGGGACCACTTGGATTTCTCTATCTAGCCCGTGCAAGGGAAGGTCAGACAAAGAACTCTAGGTTCCCAGATGGGGGTGTGGATGGAGGTGTGGTGCTGGGAAGCTCCTGCCTTTGAAACCACGCCCCTTGTGGACTTGTGAAGAGAAGATTTTTTCCTTAATACACTCCCTCAGTCTTCACTCTGAACAGGAAAGTCCAACTGCTGTTGGGACATGGGCATCAATCACTCTTTAGCTACTTCCAGCTGAACTGGGGCATAGAAGGGGCCCAGCAGTTGAGGTTTCCTCCAGAAGGGAGTCTTCCAGGGCTATAGGTTCATCCTGAGGTTCATGATAGAGCTCATGAGCCAAGAACATCCAGGGTTTCTTTTGAAGGATCATTTGTGGCCTCATGGCTTTAATTCTAGGAGGAACAAATTTTACAGGAAGGTTAAAGATGAGCGACCCAAAGGCTAGCAATAAAAGCATGGTTATAAATGGGCCTAGAAGAGGGTAGGGCTAGGACAGCCAGTTGTTAACCTCTGCAATTCTGTTTCTTGAAGGTCTTTAGTTCTGTGTTTGATTTGGTCCCTGAGTTCTTTAACAATACCTGATTGTTTTACAAGGTAGCAGCATTCTTTTCCTAGAAAGAGACAGGTTTCTTCTCTTTCTACTGTTGGCAGATTCAGGGCCCTTTTATTTTGAAGACCTATGGCAGCTAAAGAGTTAAGCTGCTTCTGCAGAGAGAATTAGCAACCATTTCCATGTCATTATTTAATTCCTGAGATAGCTTATGGTAAAACTGAGTAGAGGTAGTAACTCTTCCAACGCCAGTACCAAGTCCTCCTATTATTCCACACCCCCACATGAAAGGAATAATTGGAGTTTGAGTATGGCATAGCCTTAGCAAGAAAAGACTATGCACCTGAGAGTCAGTATAAATTGTCATGGGAAGGGCACTAGGAAGGAGGAGAGGAGAGCTATTAGGCCAATGTGTAGGGGCAACTGCATAGAGTCTGGTCACAAATAATAAAGTTAAGAGTGATAGTCCTGTTAATGCCAGGATGTAAGTTAGACATATGAGTAGTTACTTTCCTGGGGATCTTGTTGGAAGAGCAAATGTAGATCCTCTAATGGCTCACAGGTATATGAAGGATCGTCTCCTGGAACTTCAGGCTGTGGAGTGAGGGCCTATCATTTTCTTCAGGAGGTGTCCAAGGCTTCAACCGAGTGTGATGAATTCATGAGTTAATTCCCAGAACCTTAACTGTGATTGGGGTTGACAGAATAACTGAAAATGGTCCTTCCCAAGATGAGCCTAGAGAAGGAGAGTCTGAGGGAAGAGACTTAATAAGCACCAAGTCTCCATGGCAGAACAACTCTTTCTCCTTTTCCCTAGGGTGTCTTCAACGATCATGGGTTAAATGGGTCCCAGTTATCCCAGATACACTTTAAGGGTGATTTTTGCCTTGGGAAGCTTAGCCCCCATCTGAAATTGAACATAGGGATGCCTGCATCCCTGGTTATTCCTTGAAACTGCTAGTCCTGGGGCATCCCCCAGTCATAGCACCTTATAGTTTCCTTGTGCCCTAGATGCCTGATCATCTTCTGGGCCTCATGTGTCAGGTTTAATCATGCTTACCGGTGTTGTGGGCACATCCTCACTGTCTAATGTCCTTATGGCCACCTTAAGGACATTAGGACTGCCAGGATTAGTGGCCCTGTACTGGAGCATTCTTGAAGAACTAGGCCAGTGAGGCTTGGGCAATAGGTGCCAATATTCCCCAGCAAGAGTTCTGTTAACGTAGGCCTGACCATAAAGCTGCCCCAGGGGGATAAATTATTGAGAGGGACCCATAAGCATAATAACAATCTTTTTTTTTTTTTAAGCACAACAGTCTTAAGATAATGGCTGGCCACGTGGTTTTGTGGAGCAATGCCCTCCGGGCCTGGGCCTCTTCCCCCACCCCACTTTCCATCATAGGAATGTGTCCTAGGGTTGTTGGGCCTGTAATTAATTATTTGAGCCTTGGACCAAGTCTGACTATGGTATTCTAGATGGAGAAGTTCTGCTGTATGAAGAGCCAATCCTAGGCAAAGCAAATTGTGTATCATTAAATTCTGGCACCAGTCAGTTGAATTGGGAAGTTGAGGATAACAAATAACACAATGTCCTATAGCCTCCAGTACCCACTGATAGACTCTGGCTCTGTTAGGACATAACCTAGCACTGTGGACTAAGGGAAATGGCTCTGTGCACTTACACTGCAGGAGGTCCTCATAGGCATAAGCCTGAGGGCACCATGGGCATAGGTCCCTGGTTGCTACCCTATACTGTCACTCCAAGAGCCTCATGTGTAGAAGATATCTTAGAGGAAAGAGCCAGGAAGGAGTTTGCCTTATGGAAATCTGGACCCAAGAGGTTGGGGTCTGAGAGGCTGGGCATGGCTTGCACAGGCGGCTTTTGTTTCTACTGCCTGGCCTGGCACCACTGCTACTGTGCCACTGCTGTGGGTCTGAGAGGCTGGGTATGGCTCACATACATGGCTTTTTCTTAGGAGGTTTCAGTCGGGGGGCCTGACCTTGACCAGACTAAACTGGGAGTTTGGGACCAGTCTTTCTTCTGCTGGCCCTTGGCTTGGCCCAGAGAAAGAAAAAACAGCAAGAAAGGGAAGCTGGTTCAGAGAAAGCCTGATGCCTGTGTCTTTAAATCCTGGCAGCAGTGCTATTGAAAGGCTGGGCGTGGCTCACGTAGGAGGCTGCAACCGCTGCTCAGCCCAGTTGCTACTGCACGTGGCCCCACGCAGGCCCAGCCACCCAGTGTTCCTCCTTAACAAAAGTTAAAAGAAGTGAAAGGACAGATTAGCAAGCCAAAGGGGTCCAAACCAGTCACCACTCTGAAGTCTGATGATGTATTCCTGGCTGGCTCACCAAAGGTGTAAGTGGGGGAGGGAGCAGGGGTGTGCCAAGGATGCTTGCAGTTCTGTGCTCCAATGTGCCCAGGTCCTTGGCCTCTCTAACCCCAAGAATGCAGAAAGGGGCCCCAGAGGTGAGGTGAGCTTGCTGTTCGAATAAATATCATGGACCCAACGAGTTTAGCAGAGAGTGATTTATTAGGCAGAGAGACAGCAAAAAAATGAGAGAGAGCAAGAGAGCTCCCAGGCTGCAGTGAGAGTGGATACAAGGAAGGAATCTGTATAGGTAAGGAGCATTGGGGTTTTAACCCTGGAGTCATTCCCTCGCCATTCATGTTTTCATTCAGTGAGAGGAGTTCTTTCAAACTTCCTCTGGAGTGATTGATCTTTGACTCTGATACCAGATTGGCTACCTCGTCTGCAACAAAGACACCTCCTCCCAGAGCTTTCCACAGGCTTTTTGGACAAAGAGGGCCACCTGGATTCCTCTACCTAGGCCATCCATGGGAAAGTTAAAGAATTCTAGGTTCCCAGATGGGGGCATGGATGGAGATGTGGCGCTGGGAAATGGGAAGCTCCTAACTTTAAAACCATACCCCTTGTGGACTTGGGAAGAAAAGTTATTTTTCCTTAACACAGTCCCTCAGTAGGAAATTAGGTGTTTAGTTACATAACTATGTATTCATCAGAATTTTTGGAATTTGCTTCTAGAAAAGGGTGGCTTTTACTGTATGCAAATTAGCCTCAATAAACTTGACACTTAAAAAGCTACCTTTGGCTTTATGGGCACAGGCAGTTCTTTGTATATTTGGTTTTCAATTTTTGATTATTCATTTTTTCATTCTAAAATTTTAGGGGTTTGATTTGCCCTTATTTTTTAATCTTACTTTGAGATTAATGCTTAACATCAATTTTTAGCCTTCTCTTCTAACATATGCATTAAGGCTGTAATTTCCTCTATCATTATGGCTTTAGCTGCATCTCATAAGATCTGACATACCCTGTTTTCATTGTCATTTAGTTCTAAATAATTTGTAATCAACATTTGATTTATCCTCTAACTCACAGATTATTGAAAAGAACATTTACTAACTTCTAAGCATATGATGGTTATTGTTAACTAATTTTTAGTTTAAATCTCCCATGATCAGAGAATATACTCTGTATTTCAAGGTACTCAATTCTTTGAAATCTGTTGAGAGTTCCTTTCTGACCCAGCATTTCATTAATTTCTCTAAATGTGTATATCTTTAAAGAGTGTGTATTAGATGGTTAGGTACTTAGTGATATAAGTCAATTTGACTAGACTTTTTAATTATTTGTTAAGTTGTCCTACAGCAGACAACTTTTAGTTAAACTCTCTAAAATTATCGAGAAAATGAAGAACTTTTGTTTACATGAGTTATGTCTATCAATACCTACCTTAGAAATTAAAACTCAAAAATGTAAAAATCAATGTTAAATTATTTAAAATAATATTAAAGGATTATATATCAAAACAAATAGCATATTTTAATAAAAAGTAATGTCCCCTGTCTTCCAAAATGAAAGAATTCAGTAAGAAGAGTGGCATTGTTTTACAATTTTGCAGATCTCTTTAGTGTGTGGTTTAATGATTAAGTAGTGTCACATCTGCTTCTGAATTAAACTTTTTGTACTCTACTCTTCTAGAAATCTAAATTTATATGGATCTGTAGTGTAAAAATGGAGTGGTACTTTAGTAGCATTTTTTGATAACTGTAGAAAAAAAATATATATATATTATAGCATTCTACAATTTGACAAGTGGTAGTTCCATAAGAGTTAGTTACAATATGGAATTTAAAAATATATCAATGAAAGTTTTATTCAGTGGTCTCTTTTGCACTTCAAATGTATCTTTACTCATGCATGATTTTATGATACTATACATCGGTAATTTGATAGTTACAGTGTTATGCAGATTTTCTAAGCATTGATACATTTCATCTTACAATATCCCCCAATCACATCTGTTAATATCATCACCAAACTTCTGATAAAAGCCTTTTACTACTGAGAAGCATTAAGGATCATAGTGGCAGATACAAGTTTTCCACGGGCAAAAAATACTGGCAGTTGTTTTAGTTGAAATAATAGACTCATATAATTTGATTTTGAAATAAACAATACCTGTCACCTACTCAAGTCTAAATAACAGTACTTTGTCAATCAATTTTTCAAGTAAATGGTTCTTTATGTTTTGTTCAGCTCACAGTCCAAACAATAGTGCAAGTGTTTACTCTTCAGAAAATTACCATACTTTTGTTTGGAGCAGAAATTTTTTATGCATAATTCATGTTTTATAAAACAGAATATTTAAAAAAAGTGTGCTCAACAGATAAGATTTAATGAAATTAATGGTATTTTTTGCTCAGTAAGGACATTTTAAAATGAAAATAGCTTTTTCTCCCACTTAAATACGTAGCAGTGAAACATAAAACTTTCAGCACAGATTATTTATTAATTAATTTATTTACTGCCACTAAAACGGTTTTCAAGACCCAGTGGGTCACTGGACAATACTTTGAGAACCACTGAGTTAGTATCTGAATTTTTAATTTAGTTGTCAATTCTTTAAGTAATACTAAACTATTCAAACCCATTTTGGTTTTCGTGTATGTGCGTGTGTGTGTGTGTGTGTGTGTGTGTGTGTGTGTGTGTGTTTTAATTTTTTTAAATTTTAATTTCATGTTCAGGGGTGCATGTGCAGGTTTGGCATATAGGTAAACTTATGTCATGGGAGTTTGTTGTACAGATTATTTTATCACCTGTGAATTAAGCTTATTACCCATTAGTTATTTTTCCTGTTTTCCATCTGATTCTCCACACTTCAATAGGCCCCAGTGCTCCAGTAGTGGCCAATATTCAACATTTTTAAGGAAAAGAAATTTCAATACAGAATTTCATATCAGTCAAGCTAAGCTCCATAAGTGAAGGGTAAATAAGATTCTTTTGAGACAAGCTAATGCTGAGGGAATTTGTTATCACAAGACCTGCCTCATAAGAGATCCTGAAGGAGGCACTAAATATGGAAAGAAAAGATCATCACCAGCCACTACAAAAACATATGAGATACACAGACCAGTGACAGCATAAAGCCACAAAGTAAACGAGTCTGTAAAATAACCAGTTAACATCATAACAGGATCAAATCCAAACATATTAATACTAACTTTAAATGTAAACGGGCTAAATGTTCCAATTAAAAATGTGGAGTGGCAAGCTGGTGTTTGAAGAAACAGGACCCATTGGTATGCTGTCTTTAGGAGACCTATCTCACATGTAATGACACACATAGGCTCAAAATAAAGGAATGGAGAAAAATTTACCAAGCAAATGGAAAACAGAAAAAAAAAAAAAGTAGTAGTTACAATCCTAACAATCCTAATTTCTGAAAAAATAGACTTTAAATTAACAAAGATAAATAAAAAGGCAAGGAAGGACATTACATAATATAAAGGGTTCAATTCAATGAGAAGATCTAATTATCCTAAATATATATGCACCCAACACAAAAGCACCCAGATTCATAAAGCAAGTTCTTTGAGACCCTCAAAGAGACTTAGACTCCCACACATTTATACTGGGAGACTTTAACACACCACTGACAATATTAGACAAATAATCAAGATGGAGAATTAGCAAAAATATTCAGGACCTGAACTCAGCACTGGATCAAATTGACCTGATATCTACAGAACTCTCCACCTGAAAGCAACAACATGTACATTCTTATCGCCACATGGCACTCTAAAATGGATCACATAATTGGAAGTAAAACCTACAATAAAAATAAAAAAAGAAAACTTCAGGCAATTATCATTGATGAACACAGATGCAGAAATCCTTAACAAAATACTGGTAAACCGAATCCAGCAGCACACCAAAAAGCTTATCCACTACAATCAAATAGGCTTTATGCCTCAGATGCAAGGCTGGGTCAGCATATGCAAATCAATAAATGTGACTCATCACATAAGCAGCACTAAAGGCAAAAAATCACATGACTATCTCAATAGATTCAGAAAAGGCATTCAGTAAAATTTAACATCCCTTCATGTTAAAAACTTTCAATAAACTATGTACTGAAGAAACATATTTTAAAATAATAAGAGCCATCTATGACAAAGCCATAGACAACATCATACTGAATGGGCAAAAGCTGAAAGCATTCCCCTTCAAAACTGGCACAAAAGACAAATGCCCTCTCTCACTACTCCTATTCAACATAGTATTGGAAGTCCTGGCCAGGGCAATAAGGCAAGAGAAAGAAATAAAGAGCATCCAAATCGGAAGAGAGGAAGTCATACTATCCCTGTTTGCAGATGACATAATCCTATATCTAGAAAACCCCATAGTTTCAGCCCCAAAGCCTCTTTACCTGACAAACAACTTTAGCAAAATCTCAAGACATGAGATCAATGTACAGACATCACTAGCATTTCTATACACCAAAAACAGGCAAGCCAAAAGCAAAGTCAGGAATAAACTACCATTCACAATTGCCACAAAAGGAATAAAATACCTAGGGTTACATTTAACCGGGGAGGTGAACAATCTCTGCAAATAGAACTGCACACCACTGCTCAAAGAAATCAGATGACAAAAACATATGGAAAAACATTGCATACTCATTAATAGGAAGGATCATCATCATCATAATGACCGTAGTGCCCAAAGCAATTTATAGATTGAATGCTACTCCTATTAAACTACCGTTTACATTCTTCATAGACCTAGAAATAAAACTATTTTAAAATTCATATAAAACCAAAAAAGAGCTTGAATAGCTAAGACAATCCTAAGCAAAATGAACACAGCTGGAGTCATTATGCTGCCCAACTTTATACTACAGGGTTATAGTAACCGAAACAGCATGGTACTGGCATAAAGACAGACAAATAGACCAATAGAAGACAATAGACAACCCAGAAATAAGCCTCACACCTACAACTATCTGATTTTTGACAAACTTAACAAAAACAAGCTGTGGGGAAAGGATTCTGTATTCACTAAATGGGTAACTGGCTAGCCATGTGCAGAAGACTGAAATTGGACCCTTTCCTTACACCATATACAAAAACTAACTTGAGATGGATTAAAGACTTCAGCATAAAGCTCAAAATTTATAAAAACCCTGGAAGACAACCTAGACAATACCATTCAGGACATAGGCATGGGCAAAGGTTTCATAAAGAAGATACCAAAAACAGTTGTGACAAAAGCAAAAATTGACATATGGGATCTAATTAAACAAAACAGCTTCTGCACAGCAAAATAAACTATTAACAAAGTGAACAGACAACCTACAGATGTGGAGAAAATTTTTGCAAACTGTGCATCTCACAAAGGTCTAATATTCAGCATCTTTAGGAAACAAACAAATTTACAAAAAAATTAATCACTTTAAAAATTGGACAAAGGGCATGAACACTTTTCAAAAGAAGACATACATGCAGCAAGTTATCATTTTAAAAAGCTCAATATCACTGATCATTTGAGAAATGTAAATCAAAACCACAATGAAATACCATGTCACACTAGTCAGAATAGCTATTATAAAGAAGTCAAAAACTAGATGCTGGTGTTGTTTTGGAGAAAAAGGAATGCTTATACACTGTTGGTGGGAGTATAAATTAGTTCAACCATGTAGAAACCAGTTTGGTGATTCCTCAAAGACCTAAAAAATGAACAGCCGTTCAACCCAGCAATCCCATTACTGGGTATAATAATACCCAGAGGAATATAAAGCATTCCTCTTTAAAGACACATGCACAGGTATGTTCACTGCATCACTATTCAAAATAGCAAAAACATGGAAGCAACCTAAATGTTCATCAATGACAGATTAGAAAGAAATGTGGTCCTTATACATGAAATACTATGCAGCCATAAATAAGACCAAGATTGTCTTTGTGGGAACATAGATGGAGCTGGAGGTTATTATCCTAATGCAGGAACAGAAAATCAAACACAGCATATTCTCACTTACAAGTGGGAGCTAAATGATGAGAACACATGAATACAAAGAGGAGAAGAACACACACTGGGGACTATCAGAGGGCGGAGGGCAGGGGGTGGGAGAGGATCAGAAAAAATAACTAATGTGTACTAGTCTTAATAACTGGGTGATGAAATAAGCTGTACAATGACCACTCATGACACGAGTTTGCCTGATATTAATATAGCTACACAAACTTTCTTTTGATTAATGTTAGCATTCTTTTTATCTTTTATTTCTCCTCTTTCTTACATTAGCAGTATGTCTCCTAAAAACTGCATATTAGTTTTAAGTCCAGGCATATCATTTTTTTATCACTCAATTTGAGTATTTAGAAAATATAAGTTCAGGAGAGAAGATCCAAGATGGCCAAATAGGAACAGCTCCAGTCTGCAGCTCTCAGCAAGATCAACTCAGAAGGTGGGTGATTGCTGCATTTCCGACTGAGCCCACAAAGAGTAAGCCAAGGCAGGGTGGGGTGTCACCTCACCTGCGAAATGCAAGGGGTCAACTCCCTCCCTCACCCAAGGAAGGCTTTGAGGGACTGTGCCTTAAGAAACTGTGCACTCCAGGCCAGATACTATGCTTTTCTCAAGGTCTTCACAACCTGCAGACCAGGAGATTCCCTTGGGCACCTATGCCACCAGGGCTCTGGATTTCAAGCACAAAACTGGATGGCCATTAGGGCAGACACGAGCAAGCTGCAGGAGTTTTTTTTTTCATACCCTAGTGGCACCTGGAATGCCAGCAAGACTTACTGTTCACTCTCCTGGAAAGGGGACTGAAGCCAGGGCGCCAAGTGGTCTAGCTCAACAGATCTCACCCTCATGGAGCCCAGCAAGCTAAGATCCATTGGCTTGAAATTCTTGCAGCCAGGACAGCAGTCTGAAGTTGACCTGGGATGCTGGAGCTTAGTCGGGAGAGGGACATCCGCCGTTGCTGAGGCTTCAGTAGGCAGTTTTCCCCTCACAATGTAAACTAAGCCATGTGGAAGTTCCAACTGGCTGGAGCCCTCCACAGCTCAGCAAAGCCCCTACAGCCAAACTGCCTCTATAGATTCCTCCTAGCTGGGCAGTGCATCTCTGAATAAAAGGCAGCAGCCCCAGTCCGGGTCTTATAGATAAATCCCCATCTCCCTGGGACAGAGCACTTGGAGAAAGGGGCAGCTATGGGCACAGCTTTGGCACACTTAAACATTCCTGCCTGCTGGCTCTGAAGAGAGCAGCAGTTCTCCTAGCACAGCACTGGACCTCTGCAAGGGACAAACTGGCTCCTCATCCCTGTGCCTCCTAACAGGGAGACACCTTCCAGCAGGAGTTGACAGATACATCATACAGGAGAGCTCTGGCTGACCTCTGGTGGGTGCCCCTCTGGAATTAAGCTTCTAGAGGAAATAACAGGCAGCAATCTTTTCTGTTCTGCAGCCTCCATTGGTGACACCCAGGTAAACAGGGTCTGGAGTGGACCTCCAGCAAACTTCAGCAGACCTGCAGCAGAGGGATCTGACAGTTAGAAGGAAAACGAACAAACAGAAAGGAAGAGCATCAACATTAACAAAAAGAAAACCCCATCTGAAGGTCACCAACATCAAAGTCCAAAGGTAGATAAGTCCATGAAGATGGGAATAAACAGCACAAAAAGGCTGAAAATTTCAAAGAAACAGAACTCCTGTTCTCCTCCAAAGGATCACAACTCCTTACCAACAAGGGAACAAAACTGGACAGAGAATAAGTTTGACAAATTGACAGAAGTAGACTTCAGAAGGTGAGTAATAACAAACTCCTCTGAGCTCAAGGAGCACATTCTAATCCAACGCAAGGAAGCTAAGGACCTTCAAAAAGTTAGAGGAATTGCTAACTAGAATAACGAGTTTAGAGAAGGACATAAACGACCTGATGGGGCTGAAAAACACATCACAATAATTTTGTGAAGCATAAACAAGTATCAATAGCTGAATTGATCAAGCAGAAGAAAGGATATCAGAGATTGAAGATCAACTTAATGAAATAAAACATGAAACAAGATTATGGAAAAAAGAATGGAAAGGAACAAACAAAGCCTCCAAGAAATAAGGGACTATGTGCAAAGACCAAACCTTTGTTTGATTGGTGTACCTGAAAGTGATGGGGAGAATGGAACCAAGTTGGAAAGCACTCTTCAGGATATTCTCCAAGAGAACTTCCCCAACCTAGCAAGGCAGGCCAACATCCAAATTCAGGAAATAAAGAGAACACCACAAAGATACTCCACGAGAAGAGCAACCCCAAGACACATAATCGTCAGATTCACCAAGATTGAAATGAAGGAAAAGTTGTTAAGGGCATCCAGAGAGAAAGGTCTGGTTACCGAAAATGGGAAGCCTATTAGACTAATATCAGATCTCTCTGCAGAAACCCTACAAGCCAGAAGAAAGTGGGGACCAATAATACAGATTATTAAAGAAAAGGATTTTCAACCCAAAATTTCATATCCAGACAAACTAAATTTCGTAAGCAGAGAAGAAATAAAATCCTTTACAGAAAAGCAAATGCTGAGAGATTTTGTCACTACCAGGCCTGCCTTACAAGAGCTCCTGAAGGAAGCACTACACATAGAAAGGAAAAATCTGTACCAGCCAATGCAAAAACATACCAAATTATAAAGACTATTGACACTATGAAGAAACTGCATCAGCTAGTAGGCAAAATAACAAGCTAGCAACATAATGACAGGATAAATTTCAAACATAACAATATTAACCTTAAATATAAATGAGCTAAATGCCTCAATTCAAGGGCACAGACCCTATCATATTGTCAGGGTACAAATTTTCTGAATTGTTATGCTCTGCTTTTCTTATAAAACTGAATGCCTTTAACAGCACCCAAGTCACACCTTGAATGTTTTGCTGCTTAGAAAATTCTTCTGCCAGATATTCTAAATCATTTCCCTCAAGTTCAAAGTTCCACAGATTTCTAGGGCAGGGACAAAATGCTGCCAGTCTCTTTGCTGAAATATAACAAGAGTCACCTTTTCTCCAGTTCCCAAAAATTCCTCATCTCTATCTGAGACCACCTCAGCCTGGACTTTATAGTTCATATCTTTATCAGGCTTTTGGTCAAAGCTATTTAACAAGTCTCTAGGAAGTTCCAAACTTTCCCACATGTTCCTATCTTCTTCTGACCCCTCCAAACTGTTTCAACATCTGCCTGTTACTTAGTTTCAAAGTCACTTCCACATTTTTGGGTATCTTTCCAGCAGCATGTCATTCTACTGGTATGAATTTACTGTATTAGTCTGTTTTCATGCTGCCGATAAAGACATATCTGAGACTGGGCAATTCACAAATAGAGGTTTAATTGGACTAACAGTTCCACATGGCTGGGGAAGCCTCACAATCATGGCAGAAGGCAAGGTGGAGCAAGTCACATCTTACATGGATGGCAGCAGGCAGAGAGATAGCTTGTGCAGGGAAACTCCCATTTTTAAAAACATCAGACTATCAGGAGAACAGCACAGGAAAGTCCTGCCTCTATGATTGAATTATCTCCCATTAAGTTCTTCCCACAACACATGGGAATTGAAGATGGGATTTGGGTGGGGACACAGCCAAAACATTGCTTGTAAATCCAAAAGTTATAGAAGAAAGAAGAAAATTAATAAAAATATATAACATAAATACATTAAAGGGTACCAACAAGTATTAGTTTTTTAAAGTGATTCTCTAAAAATTTTGATCATGGGAAATACAAAGAAGGCACAAAAACATTAAGAATGAAGATGTTAAAGTAGAGCTACTATAGTTTATAAAAATATATTAGCCATTACAAAAATCAACTTCAATGATTTTGAAACAAAGTGTTCAAGAAACATAAAGACTATAATAATCTATAATAATAAATAATAATTATATAATATGATTCTATAAAAATTAATCCTGTTGCAATTGAATATTGTATCTGGGTGATAAAATATTTCTATGACAATTAAAATATCAATGATTAGCTTAAAATTTTAAAACCAGAAACTCCTTTGGTCCACATAGTTTAACTAAAGATATCAAAATATTCAAGAACACATAATGCTCATCTTAAATGCTTTCTGTAGGAAAAAAAGAAACAGGAGTTACTTTTCCATTTTGGTAATATTAATATAATATTGTATCAAAACCTAATAAGAATATTACAGATAAATAACACAGGCTAACTTGAGATATGAACCAAGAATCAAAGTTAAAAGTTGCAGCAAATAAAATCTAGCAATGTGTAAAATAAATCAAGTATTCTTTAGGTAAAAATCCTCTAGAAAACATCAATTATCCTATGACCCAACAATTCCATTTCTAGATATATATGCTAGGAACTATTTTTTCTGGGTGCCATGGAGCATGTAAAAGATGTCAGAGCAACATTGCTTGTCACAGCAAAAAAAAAAGAAAAAAAAAATTAAATTACTCAGATCCACAAATCAAATCCATCGATAATGAGAAAGATAATAATAGAAAAGATACTTTGCATGTGCTGTGTTCTTAAAATGTAATAATATCTACCCAATGAAAAGAAAAAATGCATTAATTTTGTGAATATATGAACAAAGAAGCCTCTCTGGGACATAAAATTGAGTCAAGAAAACAGCTACAGAAATATAAATATAGTACATTTCATTATATAAAGTTTAAAACATTTAGAACTAAACAAAAGAATTTTAAAGACACAAACATCTAGTAAATAAAGAAAGAAAAGTAAGCTCATAATAAATACAAAATTTAGGAGAGTATTTACAGCTAAGTAGAAAAGGTTACACAGAGGTTTTAAAAGTCAGTGTAATGTTTTCTAAACTGGAGGTAGGTTGGATGATTACCAGGGATTACTACTTTTTATTCCCTAAATATACTCTATAAATATTTGCATATACTTAACAGTTCGTAAGAATAAAGTGAAAAGAGTGCTAGAGGTTCCCAGGCTAATTGTTCATGCTTTATTAACAGATTTATGACGATAGTTTATTTATGCAGGATGTATTCAAAGATTTATCTTCTCAGTAATGTGTTAAATTAGAACTGTGGCATCAGAGACATAGACTAATGCATTGCCATTTCTCCTCTCATTTAGAATTGGGACCTTATCAAAAGATAAATTAGTTCTTTGGTCTCTCTTTAGACTTGTGCTAGGTAAATGAGTTTCTTTAACCAACAGATTGTCAGTCATCATCCTGAGTTTAGATTTATGATTATGCTGTTTCCTCTCATTGCTGTAATAATAGCAGAGAGAAGGACAACAGGAATGTTAATGCTTAACTGTATGTAATGGAAGAAAATTTACTGCTTTAACTGCTTAGTAATTTGGATTGACCGGCAATTGGCCACCTTTTTTATATCAGTATGGATACAGAGATGAAAATAAAACCCAATATACCAAAGTATAATTTTTCTATATTTTCATTTCACCTTTAAAAATATTTTAAAAAATACATTTACTTCAGAATGTTAGAACATACATAGTGTACAAAGAATCAGAAGCAAGAACCTGGAATACCAAAAGCAACATTTTTGGTGCACCTCTTTTAGTTTTCTCCCTGTAAAAATATTGTCATATTGGAAATGCATTTTCTATTCTTCTTTTTTTCTACTTAGATTTTTCTCATGTAATTAATTATTCTACAGATAATAATTCTTAATCACTGTATAATATTTCATCTGTGAATGATTTATAATTTACTTAATCTCTAAGCTACTAGATATAGACACTAAATAGACAGAGATATTAAATGCAAGGTTTTGTTATTATTTAAATGCTGCATGTGGATCCTTCTTTGCACAACAGTTAGGAGAGTATATTGATTGTTTCCTTTGTGTGATAGAACAAAATATTAATTCAGACGTGTTCCTAAGTCTTCCATCCATCCAACTAATGAAATAAAAAGTTCTATTCTTTTAATTCTCTTGACTCACTCTTTTCTTGGTAATGTCCCGATTTGCCAGATGCATTAATTTTTTTTTTTTTATTTTGTTGGTGCAGAACTGGGGGGTGACATGAAGAAAGTGTAGAGGGACATGATACCCCTGAGCTGGTATAGCAGGAATTTTTTCATGACGTGTTGGGGAGGGCAGCTTCCCCTTTCAGAATAAGATGTTAGATAGGGGAAAAAGAAACTTTTAAGAAATATTAATCTGGTCTAAGATAACTCCATAATAATATTCTAGAAATGGAAGAAATTGTTTTGTTTTGAAAATATTTTTGGAATGTAGACTTAGTGCATTTTTAGCCATGACATGATGTCATGGTTTCATAAGCTCTACACGCATGTAAGAAAATATCACTGTCCTCTTATTCCCTGTTAAAAGTGCTTTCTCAGAAGGTAAGGTTAATGTGGTCTCTTCATTCATCCGATATAAGAATGCCTGTATCACCGATTTCAAACAACAATGAATTACTGTTTTGCAAAAAAGTTTATAAACAAAAAAGGTGGAAAATCATATCTGGTATTTTATTTTACATTTCTTCCCTAGTGATGTTGGATATTTTTTATAGTTTCCTTCATCACTTATATTCCATTTGAGAGTGATTTGATCATGGTCATTGTAGTTTCACTGGGTGTAGAAAAGTAATCTTTAAAATTAATTTTATATCTCAGTATTTATTAAGGATATGCTAACTTTCTTATTTGTTACATTTATCTTCCTCACCCTTGTTATTTGTTTTTAACTTTATTAATCAGTTTGACATATAGTTGTGTTAAAATTTTATGTAGTAAAACCAGTTGACCTTCCTTTACCAATTAACCTATTTTTATATTCTCAGAAATTTACTATTCATTCTGAGAGTTCAACAAATACCTGTAGGATTTAATGTTTCTGTTTGTTGCATTTATTTAGTCCATCTGAAATTTATTTTGAAATAAAGTATGAAGAAAGTATTTAATTTTTTCTAACTGGTCATTAACCAATTGTTTCAATACAATATATTTAAAAGTCCAACTTTTTTTTTTTTACTCTAGTGATGCTACTTTTATTGTAAATATAATTTCTAATATATTAGGCTAACTATTCTATGCTATTAATCTATATACCACATAAAGTTTGATAATTCTAAATTTAGTTTTTTATATAGAAGAAATATCTTCTGTATTAAACTAGTCACACTTTGGTTTTTATTTTTTGTTATTTATTTATTTATTTTTTGAGATGGAGTCTCACTTTGTCACCCAGGATAGAGAGCAATGGCATGATCTTGGCTCACTGAAACCTCTGCCTTCCTTGTTCAAGCGATTCTCATGCCTCAGCCTCCCAGGTAGCTGGAATTACAGGTACGCACCACCAACCCCGGCTATTTTTTTTTTTTTTTTTTTTTAGTAGAGATAGGGTTTCACCATGTTGGCCCAGCTGGTCTGCCAATTCCTGACCTCAGGTGATCCACCCTCCTTGGCTTCCCAAAGTGCTGGAATTACAGACATGAGCCACTGCACCTGGCCCCAAGTCAACCTTTTTTTAAAAAAGTCTTTGCTATTATTATTTTCTTTTTGCGTAATCTTTAGAATCACTTTGGAAAGTTCTAAAAAGACCTCATAGGAAAGTAGAGTACAATTAGATGGAATCTTTAAATGAATTTGGAGAGTGTTCTCTTTTCATTTACCAAGTATTTTGAATACTTCAGTAAAAGTTTGGAATTTCCTTTTTCATTTATTCATTCAGTGTATCTTCTTGCTATCTGATGCCATGATAGGCACCTTGGATGTAATGACAAACTGACAAAGCTCTGTACTTCAAGCCGCTTGTAATAGATGTCTTATAAACAAGATGATAAAAACAAAAACATTATTTTCACTAATATCAAATAATTTCCTATACTGAAGACATAAACTGGGTGACAATGAAGTTCAAATAGACATGTTTAAAGCTTCAGTAGGGCGAATTCTAGAAATAGGTTTGGCATATCTATAATTAATTATTGAATGTTGAAAATAAAGATTCTAATTTTGGAAAGTTTTAGTTACAAGGCACCTTAAAGTAGAAGACAAGGAAACCTTTTATTTGTGATGTTGTGTCTTGTACATGGTAGGCATATCTGGGTGGAATTGATCGTAAATGAAGACAAAAGTACTAGATAGGCTATCTTCTTTTCATGCATAAATACCAGTTTTTTGCTAGTGTGCTATTCACCTTGTTTTATATCACTCTTTCACTCTATTCAAAATACATATTTTTTTATTCTGGAAAGAAACTAAATCATAAAAAGAAAAAATAATCACGCAAAGAGTAGATTCCAGTTTATTTTTTGGATAGAATGATATTATCACCATATCTAGTGATAATTTTAGGCTTTCTTCATAGAATGTAATTTGCTGAAAATGTAGCCTCCAATTGAAAGGTTTCTGATTACAATGTGCATGTTTCTATATAATTTTGTATCTTTCATTATTTCTGTGCATATACTTGAAAAACAATTTCTTTAAAGTTTTCATTTATTTTGAATTGCTTGATTGATTTTTATAGATTCCTCAGTATCAGAAAGATAAAAAGATAAAAATTCCAAAGAATTGCTTGCTTTTTCTAGGTTTGCTGAAAACTATTTTTATTGGCAATGACATGGTATCCGATTGTGGTTCTGTATTATTTGTTTTCAAATAAAGTTCCTGTCAATAGAATCTTTTAAGGACCTTATTATTGTTATTGAAAACAAACAACTAAAATGCAGTATTTTCTGTGAGTCACATGAAACATATTTTTCTTACATTACTACCAAAGAAATTGAAGAAAAGAGAAGTTTGTGTCAAAAACCTAGGGAGGAGCTTCAGCTGAGTATTTCCTGTTACTAGTCCAATTATTAATTTGGGGTTAATGGAAAAATCTATCGCTATTGTCTCCTGTATTTATCTTTAATTTTCTTTCACATCTTCTCCCCTATATAAATAGCCACTAAATTTTGGGAGAATTGTTATTTTTCTAGCAAATAATAATGGAATCTAATGAGCATATAATGATTTAGAATTCATAAAATGCTTTTCACAAGCAGAATATCAGTTCTGTGAGATTGGTGGAGCAGAGTCTTAAGTTTATTGCCTTGATCAGGAGAACACTTGGAAGTTAAATAATTTCAGTAATATATGATTTTCCTTTTACGCTCAGGAAAATAACAGAAGGAGCTTATTGAGTTAAGGTTAGAGAGATATGGGTGAAAGCAAGGAGCTAGCACACAAGCTATGCCAGGAGCAAACACTAGCAGAGCAATTTTGTAAGAATTGCCAATGTAATTTTTTATAAAAGGTACTTTTTCAATTACAGAGAAAATAACACTCTGGAAGATTATTTGTTTTCTTCTAGTTTATTATTTTAGCTTCAATATTTTTCACTAAATGCTGTATCCAAAAGGGTATGTTGGCTTAATAAACATGTACTTTAAATAAATTTGCATCTTCTCAAAGACTTTATAAATCATTAATGAATGAGGAAAAAATCATAATTCTTTACCATTCAATTTATAAGAGGGATAATAATTGATACATATAACATTTTCAAGAAATCAAAATACAGAAAAGTGCAAAGAAAAATAAGAAAATACCAGTATTTCCACTGTTGTGGATTTAAAACTGTCAAGCTTCTCATACTTACCCTGTCTTTTGTTAACAAAAGTATGACAGTATTTCAGATAAGGTTGAGATGACCATTGACACCATTTCCAGTCATATTTTCTTTCTTCTTCATCAGAAATTATTATCAAAAGTTTGTGTGTGAAATAGCATGTAGTACTATTTCCTTATGTCTTAATATTTTATGTAAATTTTATCACTTCATGTATAATCTGCAATACAGTTAGCCTTTGCTTTTTTATTAAGCACATTTCTATTGAGTTTATATTATGTGACAGGCACCAGTGGAGGTGAATGAACGAGTACAAATTCTTGCTCTTAATGT
The DNA here is from genome assembly GCA_004027715.1 of Plecturocebus donacophilus. Lineage (NCBI taxonomy): Eukaryota > Metazoa > Chordata > Mammalia > Primates > Pitheciidae > Plecturocebus > Plecturocebus donacophilus. The sequence goes on along the minus strand of PVKP010017590.1, from coordinate 14,234 downwards.
ACTTCTATTCTGGAGGAATAAGAAGAAAAATAAGCAAACATTTCACATGTAAAAAGGTAGCATAATCTGTGATGGAAAAATAAAGCAGAATTAGAGAATGGAGTGTATTACATGGAAGTGTGAGGAGAATAGTGTTACTATAAATAAAACAACCTTTCACTGATACATTGAGATTTTATCAAAAATCTTGAGGAAAAGAGAGATGCGGACAACAGATGTTCCAGGCAGAGAAAATGGAAGATGCATGTAAAAATCTCTGAGGCAAGAAGATGTAAGGAATGGTGCTGATGCCGAATAGTTGGGGTGGAAAGTGGTACAAGATGAGAAAAAAAGATTTAGCAGTAACTGGATTTTGCCAAATAACTATACATTTATCATCTAACAGAAGATTTTAAATAGCGAAAAGGGGCATTATTAATGCATGGATTAGGACAAAAAAACATAAATCAGGAGTCTTGCGGGCAAACTTGGATTTAGATTTATAATTACCCTATATTCTATGGATATGACTCAAATTGAGATGAAACAAATAGTTTTTCCAGATTCGTTATAATCTAATTCCTGATTTAATGAGATTAAGTGTTATATTAAGAGTAGACTGAAGAAGAGAAAAATAGAAGCTGGTTTATGCATTAAAAGGCTACTGCTATTATTTATCAAAAAAAAATGGTGGCTTGATCTAGAGAGATGATAAGCTAGCATTATAAGAATTTTTTGAATTCTGGATGATAAATTTATTGGCATACTTTCCCATGTTTTGTTAATTGACAAAAATTGCACTGATTTATTGTGTACAACTTTTTTTGCAATATGTATACATTTTGGAATGGCTAAATAGAGCTAATTAACATGTGTATTATCTCATATAGTTATCTTTTTGTGGTGAGAACACAAATCTACTCTCTGAACAACTGACAACAATACAATACATTGCTGTTAGCTATAGTCACTGTGTTGTGCAATAGATACTGTCGAGTTATTTTTATGTAACTAAAATTTTATATACTTTAACACTTCCCTAATTCCCCAACTCCCAGACTCTGTTAACCACTATTCTACTCTCTATTTCTATGAATCCAGCTCGTTTAAATTTCTCATATAAGTGAAATCATTTGATTTATCTTTTGGGACCTGGCTTATTTTATTCAACACAATGTTTTCCAGGGTCATCCATATTGTCACAGATGACAAGAGTCCCTTCTTTTTAAAGTCTGAATAGTATTCTATTGTGCATATATGCCAAAATTTTTAGAATTACATTCATCTGTTGCTAAGTTTTTTCCATATTCTGGCTATCATGAATGATGCTGCAGTGAACATAGGCATCCAGATATCTCTTTGATATACTGATTTAATTTATTTTATATACCCAGTGGGGAATATAAATTAATTTTATTTAGTTTATATACCCAGTGGGGAATAAATGAATCATATTGTAGTTTTATTTTTAATTTTTGAGTAACTTTATACTGTTTTTCATAATGGCTGCACCAATGTACATTTCTATCAACAGTGTAGAAAAGTTCCTTTTCCCCATATTCTGGCCAACACTTACTATCGTTTGTCTTTTTGATAATAGCCGGGTAACAGGTATGAAGTGATATCTCATTGTGGTTTAATTTACATTTCTCTTATGAATAGTAATTTTAAGTATTTTTTTCTTATATATGTTGGCCATTTCTATGTCTTTTTTGAGAAATGTCTAGCTAGATACTTGCCCATTTTTATATTTATTTATTTAAAAAATGTATATACAGATGAGGTCTCACTCAAGCCAATAGAAGAATACAGATTAATCCTATTAAAAATCAGTGGGCTGGGCATGATGGCTCATGTCTGTAAGCCCAACACCTTGGGAGTCTGTGGCAGGAGGATCACTTGTTCTTTTTACTCAAAATTGCTTGGCTATTCAGGGTCTTTTGTGATTCCATACAAATGTTAGCATTTTTTTTTTCTATTTCTATGATAAATACCACTTTAATTCTGACAGCAATGGCATTGAATTTATATATTACTTTGGGTGGTGTCTTAGTTTATTTTATGCTATGTAACAGAATACTACCAATATGTAGTAGTTTGTTAAATTACCAGAATTTAATTATATTAAATTATATTCTGTTATATTCTGATAAATTACCAGCAGGGTAATTTATCAATATCAGAAGTTTATTTCCTCACAGTTCTGGAGGCTGGGAAGTTCCAGATTGAGGAACTGGCATCTGTTGAAGGCCCTCTTCATGGCAGAAGGTGAATGGGTAAAGAGGAGGAGAGAGCCAATGGGGGCTGAATTCATTCTTTTATAAGAAATCCACTCTTGCAATGCTAAACCCTTTCTTAAGTTAATACCATTAATCTATTCATAAGATCCTTCATGGCTAATCACCTCTCATTAGGCTCCACTTCTCTAAACTGTTGCATTTGGCATTAAGTTTTCAATACATGCTGAATGTGTCATATAAACCACAGCAAGCAATATGAGCATTTTCACAATATTCTTCCAATCCATAAGCATGGGATACCTTTTCATTTATTTGTGTCTCTCTCAGTTTCTTTTATCAGTGTTTTGTAGTTTTCAGTGTACAGGTCTTTCATCTCCTTGGTGGAATTTATTCCTAAGTATTTGATTATCTTTTGTAGCTATTATAAGTGGAATTGCTTTCTTGATTTTATTTTCAAATGCTTTGTTGTTAGTGTATAGAAATGCTACAGATTTTTGCATGCTGATATTGTATCTTGTAATTTTACTGATTTTGTTTATTGTTTCTAATAGTTTTTTAAAACTGTTTTTAGGGTTTTTTATACATTAAATTATGTCATTATAAATAAGGATGATTTATCTTCTTTCTTTCCAATTTGGATGCTTTCAATTTCTTTCTCCTGCCTAATTGCTCTGACTAGGACTTGCAGAACTGTGTTGAATAGAATGGTGAGAATGTGTGTCTTTGTCTTCTGGATGTTAGAAGAAAAGCTTTCAGCTTTTTACTGATGAGGATAATGTTAGCTGTGGTTTTGTCATATCTGGTCTTTATGGTATTGAGGTGCATTCATTCTATACATAATTTGTTGAGAGTTTTTATTATGAAAAAATATTGAATTTTGCCAAATGCTTTTTCTGCATCTATTGAGATGATTACATGATTGTTGGCCTTCATTCTTTTAATGGTATGTACCATATTTATAGATTTGCATATGTTGAACAATGTTTGTAGCCCTGTGATAAATTTCAGTTGATCACAGTGAATGATCCTTTTAAATGCGCTATTAAATTTGTTTTATTTTTTTTGCTGAGGATTTTTGCATTTATGTTCATGAGGGATATTGGCTTGTAATTTTCTTTTCACGTAGTGTCCTTGCCTTGCTTTGATACCAAGGTAATGCTGGCTTTGTATGATGTGTTTGGAAGTACTCCATCTTTTTAAAATTTTTCAGAGTTTGAAAAACAAAAGATAGTAGTTTTTCCTCAAATGTTTTGTAGAATTCATAAGTGAAGCCATCTGGTCCTGGGCTTTTCTTTGGTGGGAGATATTTTATTTCTGATTCAGCCTCCTTACTGCTCATTATTAGTCTATTCAGATTTTTTGTTTCTCTGGGATTCAGTCTTGGTAGGTTGTATGTGTTTGGGAATTTGTTCATTTCTTCTAGATTGTCCAGATTGTTCATGCATACTTGTTCATAATCATCTCTTATGATCCTTTGCATCTCTGTGGTATCAGTTTTAATGTCTCTTTCATTTCTTATTATATTTGAGTCTTCTGGGTTTTTTAGGGGGGGTCTAGCTATAATTGGGTTGACCTTTTGAAAAATAAACTCTTAATTTGTTGACTTTTCCTTTTTTTTTTTTCCTGCTTTCTATTTTACCTATTTCTGCTCTGAAATCTTTAATATTTATTTTCTTTTGTTAACTTTGGGCTTAGTTGGATCTTGTTTTCCTAGTTCTTTGAGATTTAATATTAGGTTGTTTATTTGGGATCTTTCTCCTTTTTTTAATGTAGGCACATATTGCTACATAATGAATTTGGGGATATTGTGTGTCTATTTTCATTTTTCTTCAGATATTTTTACTTTTGATGTTTATTTTTAAAAATTTCTTTGTTTACCTATTGTTTGTTTATCTGCTTTTTTTTCCCTGAATTAAGTAGTCTGCTTCTTCCAGGCAATAATGTCTATGAAACTCTGTTATTTTTATGTGTATGTTTTAAAAAATTTTCAGGATAACAATTCTTTGTTGTTCTGTAGTATTTTCTTCAACAATTCTCTTAAATTGTTTCAACTTTATTATTGTTATTTTATTTGTTCATTATTTTTTCTATAAACAAAACAAAATTAAGTTAGTCAAATTTAATAATAATTTACCCTAAGGTAATGTTTTTTGTATCTTGTTTAAGAAATACTATCTGAACCAAAGATTATATAGATATATCTTATATTTAAATAGTTTTTAAGTCTTTACTCCTTCAGAAATTTATTTTGTGTGTTGTATATTCAGGTGTTCAATATATTATTTTCTATGTGGTTACCCAATTGTATCAAAAGCATTTATCAAATAATTTGAATATTATACTATGTTTCAGATTTTCATATTATTTGATTTATTTTTTCGTTGATCTATTTTTCACTTTCTGTGTCAATACAGTACTCTTCTATTTTTATTTTTTTTTAACTTGGTAAAAGTTTATTATGAAATATCCACTTAAACTGTATTACTGTAAGGCTATACACATGTCAAATGATAAAGAATTAAAATTATTTTTAAAGATTATTTGGTAATCTTAGTTTTACTTTTTAGAATTTTTTTTTTGGTATTCCTAATGTTGCTATCTAACTATATAAATTCTAGTACCAGCCTTTTGAAATAAATAAGAAAAATCTTTCTAGGATTTTCATTGACTTTGAATGGAATTTATAGATTTATTTTGAGAAAAACTGTCATTTAATACTAAATTTATTATATTTTGTTTATAAACAGTGTATCTACATTTATTCAATTTCTTTTTTATATATTCATTAACATTCTTGAGAAACACTGAATATTTGTGTTTCCCTACAATTCATATGTTAAAATCCTAATTTCAATGTGATAGTATTTGAGGTAAGGCCTTTGGGAGGTAATTATGTCATGAAGGTTTGGTCTTCAGGAATGGGATTCATGCCATCAAAAGAAGAGGCCAGAGAGGTACCTAGCTGTCTTTTCACTATGAGAAGACACAGCAAGAAAATGGCTATCTTTAAACCAGGAATACCAGGAATATATCCAGAAAGGTGGCCCTAATCAAGAACATGATCCTGTTCTCACTCTGATCTCAGATTTTCAAACCTTGAGAATTGTGAGAAATAAATTTTTGTTCGTTTAAGCCACCCGGTTTATGGTATTTCATTATTGCAGTCCAAACTGACTACAATAAATATATAGTTCTCCATTTTTTTTTACATTTTAAAAATTAGATTTCTTCTTACATCTTTCAAAATTGTTGCTATAATGACCAGTATTTTTTCCATTACATTTTATGCTATTTATGACTAGGAGTCGTATTGATTTTTGCATATTTTAGGATGTTTAGAATTGTGCCGATTGAAATGTTATTTCAAGTTGAAATAGAATAGAGGTTATTCAAGTTGAAATTGAATAGAGGTTATTCAAGTTGAATACTAACTAAAGCCTAGCATACTGTTGTAATTACTAACATAGCTGCTGAAGCGAGATCACCTGTGTTCACATCTTAAGTCTGCCATTACTAGGTCTTTGACTTCGATTTACTAGACTTTGACTTTAGACTAGTTATTTAACCACTTTTTATGCTCCAGTGTCTTCTTCTATCTGTAAATGTAGTTAATAATAGTATCTATGTTATAAAGTTACTTGTAGGAGTAAACAATTTAATTTATCTGCAGGACATTTCTTTACATACAAATGCCACATAAGTAATAGATATTATAATAGTTATAATTACAATTTTTATTGTTGTCAAAAATTATAAATGTAAATTTTTGCTGTTTTTATTACCCTAAGTAATATAAATTTTCTTTTTAATATAATGATAGAAGTGTTGGAGGAGTCAGAATATGTAAATCTGTCTGAAATATTCATAAATGATGAAATATAAGCATTAAATAACTCACTGGAAAAAAATGGATAAACCTTCTAAGACCATTTAAAACCATTATTTAGTTGTATTCAGTTTTGACATCTGTTATTTATATTGCAAATTAATTTATTTTTTGGTTTTTTATTTTCCCCTTTATAATAATCAAATCAATGATGTGTTGACTCTTCCCCTAAAATGTCTTTTTAATCTGTTTCCTCATTTACTACCTTCCACCGTCTCTAAAGCCTTATTATCTCATGCACGAACATTTATAAGAGCCTCTTGTCTACCTGCCTCTAGTCTCTTTAACTGACAAATTTGCAGCTATATTCAGACTTTAATTCATACAATCAAGTTTATACTCACTATTTATCATAATATATCTAAACTTTAGATTTGGTTATATTACTGCCCATATGAGAAAACTTTGATGAGCTTTCATTTTCTCCAGGCCAAAATCCCTACATACACAGTATCATCTTGTATTGTTATCTCCCATATGCTTTACTTCTCAACTCCGTTTTTTGCTTTCCTAAGAGTACTTGAAATTTCATGTTTCCATGTTGTTGATCATGATATATCAGGGATGACTCTTCTGTCGCTTTTCTTCCATCACCCAAGTGTACTATGCTGCATAAACTGCTCAACCAGGATACTTTAACTTACCTTTTATGACTTAGTTTATATGTAGTTTTCTGTCAACTTTTTTCTTGTATTAAATTTCTTTTGTTCTTCTGTGTTCAACAAAACTCCTCACACTCCATATTGAATAACTATATATTTAATATATATTTAATTTTCAACAGGAAATCAGAATCATTGATAACTTACCATGTAGGTTATTTATTTTGGAGTCACATAAACTTAATATTTTAATCATTTACTGATGGCATATTGTGTCTTATATGTACTTTCTATTATTGAACCACACAAATAGGCTTATCCAAGACAGTGATAGATAATTCATAGGTTTCCGAAGAAGGAGGAGAGCCTTTTCTGCTAAACATTTACTTTAGCTTGGGGCATACCAGAGAACATTTCTTTACCATGGGCAGGCAGATTCTCAAAAAAATAAAACGAAGAGAACAGGTTGAGCTGAACATTCTCAGGGTCTGCTTCTATACTTACCAAAGAGAAAATGTGTTTTTAGGAAAAAGTGAAAGAGCACATGACAAGAGAGGTACACTAAGAGGTCAACTAAGCTGAAACATAAAGCCAGGGGAAAGGAAGCTCATTCCAGTGGTACTTACATTATTCAACTTGCAATGTGAGCGGAAGGCAGTACAACCTGTTGAATTACATAGTGCCAGTAGCACTGTCCACCCTGATTTAGATGGGCTTGGGCTCCAGGTTCCTGCCTTCAAAACATATACATCCTTAGGGCTGGTATTCAAAGCAAACAAAAAATTTAAAAAGGTTCAATAATCTATTTCATACAATAGCAGATTCCTCCAGCAATTTCATCTGGAATTCTACCATAACCAGTAATAATTTGTAACGTTTCTTATTTTCTTGGTAACATTGGAGAATGCTATTATTAGCTTTGTGCATTTAAGTATGACATCTGGAAGAGTGTCCTACTGAGTTCAAAAGAATTTCAATGTGTAAGAAGTTAGAATTTCACACGAACATGAAAATTAAACAACATGAAAATTATGCAGATGATAACCAAATATTTGTATTCAGCTTTTATTAAATCGATTTCACTTAAATCCCATGCTTTTCTCAGCAGCTATACTCTCCAAACTGCCTTTCATTTATCTTTCTTAGTCAGTGTTCTTGATTTTAGATATATAGAATTATAGTTTACATCCTCTGGATTTTTTTATTTGGAATGGCTCAAAAGTGTAACAATCATACTAGATAGCCTGTAAGCCTAATCTTCTTTCTCTCTTAAGAAAGAAGAGGAAATAAAATTGAAAGCCTCTCTCCTAAGTTCTAGTGAATTTTCAGGTAAACATAGATTAAGTGGGAGGAAGAATACCCCTTAATCCACATTTATTTAAAACTTAATTTAGAATGAAGCAAAATTATGTGAATTTAAGAATTATGCAGACTTAAGAAGTTTAAGTCTGCATAAAGTCTTCAATTGCTTGTTTTTTCTTTTTTTTTTTTTTAATTGTGCTTTAGGTTCTGGGGTACATGTGCAGCACATACAGGATTGTTGCATAGGTACATACATGGCAATGTGGTTTGCTGCCTCCATCCCCTGTCACCTACATCTGGCATTTCTCCCCATGTTATCCCTCCCCTACCTCCCTGCCCCCCATTGTCCCTCCCTTGGCACCCCCCAACAGCACCCAGTGTGTGATGGTCCCCTCCCTGTGTCCATGTGTTCTCATTGTTCATCACCCACCTATGAGTCAGAACATGCGGTGTTTGATTTTCTGTTCTTGTGTCAGTTTACTGAGAACTATGGTTTCCAGATTCATCCATGTCTCTACAAAGAACACAAACATCATTTTTTATGGCTGAATAGTATTCCATGGTGTATATGCGCCACATTTTCCTTGTCTAGTCTATTGTCGTTGGGCATTTGGGTTGCTTCCAGTTCTTTGCTATTGTAACCAGTGCTGCTATGAACATTTGTGTGCATGTGTCTTTATAATACAATGATTTGTAACCCTTTGAATATATATCCAGTAATGGGATTGCTGTATCAAATGTAATTTCTATTTCTAGGTCCTCGAGGAAGTGCCACATTGTCTTCCACAATGGTTGAACTAGTTTACACTCCCACCAACAGTGTAAAAGTGTTCCTATTTCTCCACATCCTCTCCAGCATCTGTTGTCTCCAGATTTTTTGATGATCACCATTCTAACTGGCGTGGGGTGGTATCTCAACGTGGTTTTTGATTTGCATTTCTCTAATAATCAGTGATGATGAACATTTTTTCATATGTTTGTTGGCCTCATGTATGTCTTCTTTTGAAAAGTGTCTGTTCATATCCTTCACCCACTTTTCCATGGGCTTGTTTGTTTTTTTTCTTGTAAATCTGTTTTAGTTCTTTGGAGATTCTGGATATTAGCCCTTTGTCAGATGGGTAGACTGCAAAATTTTTTCCCATTCTGTTGGTTTCAGGTTCACTCTAATGATTGTTTTGCTGTACAGAAGCTCTGGGGTTTGATTAGGTCCCATTTGTCTATTTTGGCTTTTGTTGCCTTTGCTTTTGGTGTTTTGATCATGAAGTCCTTGCCTATGCCTATGTCCTGAATGGTTTTGCCTAGGTTTTCTTCTAGGGTTTTTATGGTGTTAGGTCTTATGTTTAAGTCTTTAATCCATCTGGAGTTAATTTTAGTGTAAGGTGTCAGAAAGGGATCCAGTTTCTGCTTTCTGCACATGGCTAGTCAGTTTTCCCAACACCATTTATTAAACAGGGACTCCTTTCCCCATTGCTTGTTTTTGTCAGGTTTGCCAAAGATCGGATGGTTGTAGATATGTGGTGTTGCCTCCAGGGCCTCTGTTCTGTTCCATTGGCCTATATCTCTGTTTTGGTACCAGTACTGTGCTTTCTTGATTATTCTAGCCTTGTAATGTGGTTTGAAATCAGGTAGTGTGATGCTTCCAGCTTTGTTCTTTTCGCTTAGGATTGTCTCAGCTATGCAGGCTCTCTTTTGGTTCCATATGAAGTTTAAGGCGGTTTCTTCCAGTTCTGTGAAGAAGATCATTGGTAGCTTGATGGCGATAGTGTTGAATCTATAAATTACTTTGGGCAGTATGGCCATTTTCACAATATTGATTCTTCCTAACCAAGAGCATGGAATGTTTTTCCATTTGTTTGTGTCCTCTCTTATTTCGTTGAGCAGTGGTTTGTAGTTCTCCTTGAAGAGGTCCTTTACATTGTTTGTTAGTTCTATTCCTAGGTATTTTATTTTCTTTGTAGCAATTGTGAATGGGAGTTTGCTCATAATTTGGCTCTCTGTTAGTCTGTTATTTGTGTATAGAAATGTTTGCAATTTCTGCACATTGATTTTGTATCCTGAGACTGCTGAAGTTGCTTATCAGTTTCAGGAGATTTTGGGCTGAGATGATAGGGTCTTCAGCATATACAATCATGTCATCTGCAAATAGAGACAAATTGACTTCCTCTTTTCCTAATTGAATACCCTTTATTTCTTTTTCTTGCCTGATTGCTCTGGCTAGAACTTCCAATACTATATTGAATAGGAGTGGTGAGAGAGGGCATCCTTGTCTAGTGCCAGATTTCAAAGGGAATGCTTCCAGTTTTTGCCCATTCAGTATGATATTGGTTGTAGGTTTGTTGTAAATAGCTTTTATTGTTTTGAGATAGGTTCCTTCGATACCTAATTTATTGAGAGTTTTTAGCATAAAGCGCTGTTGAATTTTGTCGAAGGCCTTCTCTGCATCTATTGAGATAATGATGTGGTTTTTGTCTTTGGTTCTGTGTATGTGGTGGATTCTGTTTATAGACTTGTGTATTTCTGTGGCCACGTGTGCCAGGGCATTTTGTACCTTCTAAGCATATCTCCCTGTACTTTTTGTTAACTCACTGGAGAGATGCCAGTGTGAAACAATCAACAATGCCACACAAAATCCCTAAAACTTTGTTTAGGTGGTAGACATCTGAAGTAAATTAGGGTGGAGAAAAAGATGGATGAGTTTTTTGGAAGAAAGACATATGCTGTGATTGGCTCTCTTGCTGGCTGGGCTCACCATTGAGAAATATGCTGAAAACTCCCCATCTTCTGATTCTGACAAATGTTATCTGTCTTGTTTATATATAGAGAATAGATTTCAAACTTTGTTTAGCATTTGCTACTTTTCTTTCCTGCTGTTGTTGCAAGACTACACACACAATTTTAAAATCAGTGTATAATAAGCTCTTTGTGGAGGCTAAGGTCTTAAGACTGATGGAGTTTATTCCAGTCCTTTCCTTTTCCTTAAAAAGTCACTGTGTCATTTACCCACAGATTATTACTCTAAGTCCAATTTCTAAGAGTGTCACCATATACAATGTATAGTATTCTGCAACACATTAGGTAATACTTCTTAATATCACTGATAAATTGCTTAAATATTTTTGCACATTATATGGACTCACTATGGAACCACCCACTTACAAATAGCAGTTCAAATTTATATGCAGTTGCACAGAAAGTGAATAATGCAGCATTTCAATTTATAGTTTTAACTAGAGTCTGATTTCCTTTTTCTAAGAGTGCATTACTCAAACTCATTGCTGGTAGTATTTTTTTTCCTTCTTTATTGTCTTTTTTCCCCTGAAACAGATCATTTATAGTGATATAGAAACACTTACCACTTACTTTTAATCTTATGGAACATGTAGCTCTGAGTTTCTTTCTGGTCAACCTTAAAGCTTTTTATCAAATGGAATAAAATGAATTCTTTTAAGAAAATTTATGTGGTCTTAATGCTCAATAATTACCCTTTAAAGAGGTTTACAGTAATTGAAAGATTCTGATTTCATTCAGTTTATTATCCCTACTCATACATCTTTTCTACCTTTTTCTGATAAAATTTTATATGAAAAAGTAGAGGTGGAAGAGAAAATTTGGATCATCACCACAAAAGGCCTTTTTAATTTTAAAATATAAACAGGAAACATTCAAATATTTAGGGAAAATTCTTTGACCCACTCGAGTCATATCCAATGAATGATTATTTGAATCTAATTTTATTTTTAAAATAATTAAGATACACTTATTTCATTTTAAATAACTTCTTAACTAAGAAATTTTATTTCTTTTGGGTTTTAGGAAATATTAGGTGAAATTTTAAAGAATTATGGTAGCATATTTTCTTTATTCCTCCTTTGAAACTCAGTTTGTTTGTTATTAGAATTTCTGAGTGATGATATTTGTAAGAGAAGGTTTTATCTATTCTGTATTTTCTAAAATAACGGGAGACAATAGAAAACAAATTGTAACTAACTTATACTAGGGAATACAATGTTTTTTTTTCCCCCTGCTTTTTTAGTGGTACTGTTATGCTCTTAAACAAGCTGCTTACATTATGTGCAACTGAAAAGCCAAATAATTTGTCTCTGGGAAGAATTCTACTGGTTTTTCTAATATTACAAAACAGAAAACACAGATTTCATAAATTGCTCAACACTTCTTAAGTCAAATATCTGTAAAGGCCGGGTGCAGTGGCTCACACCTGTAATCCTAGCATTTTGGGAGGCTGAGGCAGGTAGATCTATGTTGCCAGGAGTTTGAGACCAGCTGGTCCACATAGCAAGACCCTATCTGTACAAAATATTAAAAATTTAGCTGGGTCACTGGGGTCTGTTGGAGGAGACTAGGAGAGGGACAGCAGGAGGGTAGGAAGGTTGGGGAGGGATAGCATGGGGAGAAATGCTAGATATAGGTGATGGGGGGGATGAAGGCAGCAAACAGCATTGCCATGTATGTACCTATACAACAATCCTGCATGATCTGCACGTGTACCCCAGAACCTAAAGTACAATAATAAATATGTATTAAAAAAAGAATTTAGCTGGGTGTGATGGTGTACTCTTGTGGTCCCAACTGAACAACAATGTCCTCTTACTTGGCTATTTAAAGAAAATTAGTAACAGTGAATACTAACTAGTGATGCACATTTGAACAGTTGTTAAAGTACAGAACAAATAGAAAATAGAATCTAAATTACAGAACACATAGAAAAACGTAAATGGATATTAAATCTATCAGTTTTTATTATGCTTCTAATATAAAAAGAAATAGTACAAGTTAGAAAAGTGAGGCAAAAGCGATCTTAGTTAATAAATCATGCAGAGGTAAAATATCTAAAATTGAATTTAAAAATTATGTTTTAAACTTGCTCTTTCATTAAAGTGTCCCCAAAGACCAAATAGGAATACTGTTTTGCGAAAGCATCTTATTCTCTTATTAAGTAGCTATTCTGATTTACTTGGCAAAGACTAGAAACCGCACTTTCACATACATATTTCAGAGCCATGCAGTCATACAATAATTGTGGTGATGTAATTTGTATAATCAATTGAGAGGTAAATGGTCAGCTTCCACCAAGAGCTACCTTCTGATACTCCTCTTCTTGTTTTGTCTTCTGATAGATAGATGTCTCCATCACCTATAATCTAGATTTTTAAAATTAATAATATAAAGCTCTCTCTCAGATACTTTACAAGTTCTTTGACTGAATAAACCTAGAATTATTAAATTGTCATTTAAATTTCTCTTATTTATTTATTTTTTATTGAGACAGAGTCTCGCTCTGTGTCCCAGGCCATAGGACATAAAAACAGCCATAGGATAAAAGATGCATGTACAGCAGAATAAAGACAAGCAAAATTGAAGACTTTCCATTAGAAACAATTCAAGCCTAATAACAGTGAAGCAGTGTTTTTAATTCAAGGAAAGAAAATAAAGTAAAAAACAAAATAACAACCCATAAACCTAGAAATTTTATGCCCAGATAAAAATATATTTCAAAATGAAGGTGAATTATAAGATAGTTGCACATTTTCTCCATTGAACTTGTCTAATTTCTATACCTTTCAGTGAATTTGGGAATCTATATAACGCCCAATACTGAAGTTTCAGGTGCAAGGGAACTGAAAAGCCTGTGAGGAAAAAAGTCATGCTTGAGAAGTTGTATGCTCAAGTGTCTGAACAGGAGGAGACAACTTTGAAATCAGTGCTGTGTCAATCACACCAATTTGGCTCCTTCCAGCCTAGTACACATAGATTCTGGTTCAGGCCCATATTAAGAATGCTATTTTTCAGCAAAATAAAGTATTCACAGACTAAACAGAAAACTTACAGAATGGGAGAAAATATTTGCAGCCTATGCATCTGACAAAGATCTAATTTTCAGAATCTATAACAAATTAACAGGGAAAAAACAACCTCATTGAAAAGTGAGCAAAGGACATGGACAGACATTTTTCAAAAGATGGCATACACATGGCCAAGAAACCTGTGAAGAAATGTTCAACGTCACGAATCATTAGAGAAATACAAATGAAAACCACAATGAGATACCTTCTCACACCAGTGAGAATGGCCATTTCTACAAAGTCAGGAAGGCCAGGCGTGGTGGCTCACCTCTGTAATCATTGCACTTTGAGAGGCTGAGGCAGGCAGATCACCTGAGGTCAGGAGTTTAAGATCAGCCTGGCCAACATGGTGAAACCCCATGTC
>PVKP010017589.1:0-37972 GCA_004027715.1 Plecturocebus donacophilus | reverse complement strand
TTTTGATTTCAGTTCCAGCTTTCCCATAGCTCGACTGCCTCCAACGGGAAACTGTGTCCGGGCTCAAGCTCACCATATGGCGAGGCCCAATTCCGAGGGGTCTCACTTGGGAACGAACCCCACAGATGTTAACCAGCTATTCCCCCATGTCTACTGATGACATAAAACAGAAGGAAGTGGCAGGGAGTGGCTCATGCCTGTAATCTCAACACTTTGGGAGGCTGAGGTGAGCGGATCACTTGAGGTGAGGAGTTTGAGACCAGCCTGGCCAACATGGTGAAACCCTCGGTGGTGGAGACCCCAACCCAGGTGGCACTGAAGGAATTAAGAAACAGAAACAAAGATAGAGTGCAAAAGCGGGAATCAGTCGGACATCAGGGGGCTGACAGCATTCCCATCTGAAAAGCCCAGAGCAGACTCTGACTCACGTATTTATTCTTTCTGAACAAGTGATTATTTTTAATGAGCAGGTGTTCTATGTTTTTTCATAGAATAAAGATAAACTAGGCAAGCAGCTAGTGCCTGTTCACTACTAATTAAAAATAAACTAGAAAGCATTCTTTACGAGGGAGAAATGGGGGCAGGGTCATGTATCCTGCATTTTAAGAACTGGTTTAGGTCGAGTGCAGTGGCTCACAGCACTTTGAGAGGCCGAGGCGGGCAGATCACGAGGTCAAGAGATCGAGACCATGGTGAAACCCCGTCTCTACTAAAAAATACAAAAATTAGCTGGGTGTGGTGGCTCGAACCTGTGTTCTCCGATACTCAGGAGGCTGAGGCAGGATAATTGATTGAACCCAGGAAGCAGGGGTTGCAGTGAGCTGAGATCGAGCCACTGCACTCCAGCCTGGTGCCTAGTGACAGAGCAAGACTCTGTCTCAAAAAAAAAAAAAATAAAAAAAAAATAACTAGTTTAACTAGCGCATGACCAGTACATATTGCTTACTATCCTATAACGCCCTGAGCAGTTTTCTGCCTGGTGACCGCTCAGTGTTCCTGGCCATCATCTCTCAGCAAGCAATATATAGTCCATCACACACATCAATATTTGTTCTCATCACTACTAAAATACAAAAATTAGCCAGAAGTGGTGGTGAGCACCTGTTATCCCAGCTATTCAGGAGGCTGAGGCAGGAGAATCGCTTGAACCCGGGAGGCGGAGGTTGCAGTGAGCTGAGATTGCACCACTGCACTCAAGCCTAGCCGACAGAGTTAGACTCCATCTCACAAAAAACAGGAGGAGGTAATGAACAATATGATATAAAGAATTCAGTCACATGGGAAACAGAGGTGAATTTCTCAATTAAAGAAAAGTTTTCAGTTTAAAATCGGTAGCTGAGCCTTGGAGGAGTGACATTAGATTCTGAGGGAGAATACAAGTTGAGTATGCCTTATCTGAAATGCTTCAGGCTAGAAGTGTTTTGGATTTCAGAAGTGTTTGGCATTTTGGAATATTTGCATATATGTAATTAGGTATCTTGGGTATGGGACCCAAGTCGAAACACGAAATTCATTTATGTTTCATATACCCCTTATACACAGAGCCTGAATGTAATTTTCTTTTTCCCTTGGAGACACTGAATAAACTGTGTGTTGTTTGCCTGTGTTTTGACTGTGGCCTGTCACAAGAGGTCAGGTGTGAAATTTTCCACTTGTGATATCATGTCAGTGCTCAAAAAGTTTCAGATTTTGGAGCATTTCAGATTTTGGATTTTCAGATAAAGGGTGTTCAAACTGTAACACACATGTAAACTTCTTTTTTTTTTGGAGATGGAGTCTCGCTCTGTTGCCCAGGCTGGAGTGCAGTAGTGTGATCTTGGCTCACTGCAGCCTCCACCTCCCAAGTTCAAGCTATTCTCCTGCCTGAGCCTCCCGAGTAAATGGGATTACAGGCGCCAGGCGTGGGGCTAGTTTTTGTATTTTTAGTAGAGACATGATTTCACCATGTTGGCCAGGCTGTTCTCAACTCCTGAGCTCAAGTGATCTTCTCGTTTCAGCCTCCCAAAGTCCTGGGATTATAGGCACGAGCCACCATGCCCAGCAGCACACATGTAAATTGTTAAGTAAATCCAGTAAGCTTTAAAAAATTCTGAAAATGTTTAATTTTCTCAGGGAATAATTTTACAGGTATAAGAGTAGAAAATTGGCCAGGCATGGTGACTCATGCCTGTAATCCCAGCACTTTGGGAGGCTGAGGCGAGCGGATCACGAAGTCAGGAGATCGAGACCATCCTGGGCAACATGGTGAAACCCCGTCTTTACTAAAAAATACAAAAATTAGCTGGGTGTGGTGGTTCACTCATGTAATCGCAGCTTTGGGAGGCCGAGGAGTATGGATCACGAGGTCAGGAGTTCAAGACCAGCCTGGCCAACATAGTGAAACCCTGTCTCTACTAAAAATACAAAAATTAGCCAGGTGTGGTGGTGGGCGCCTGTAATCCCAGCTACCTGGGAGGCTGAGGCGGGAGAATTGCTTGAACCCGGGAGGTGGAGGTTACAGTAAGCCAAGAGCACGCCATTGCACTCCAGCCTGGGCAACAGAGTGAGACACCATCTCAAAAAAAAAAAAAGTAAGTAAGGGAAGATAATTAGAGTGGAACTTATAGAAATTTGGGTTTGAGGAATTATGGGCTACAAAAAGCCTCCAAAGAAAAAGCACATCAGTCCAGGCACACTGGCTCATGCCTGTAATCCTAGCACTTTGGGAGGCTGAGGCGGGAGGATGACCCGAGGTTAGGAGTTAAAGACCAGCCTGGCCAACTTGGCAAAACCCCGACTCTACTAAAAATACAAAAATTAGCTGGGTGTGGTGGCGGGTGCCTGTAATCCCAGCTGCTTGGAAAGCTGAGACATGAGAATCACTTGAACCTGGGAGGCAGAGGTTGCAGTGAGTCAAGATTGTACCACTGCACTTCAGCGTGGGTGACAGAGTGAGACTCCATCTCAAAAAAAGGAAAAAAGAAAAAACACATCAAAGAGGAATATATAAGAAAAAAATTGAGATCAGAAACATTTCTCCTTTATGTATGGTAAATAACTTTTTTTTTTTTTTTTTTTTTTTGGAGACAGGGTCTTGCTCTGTGGCCCAGGCTAGAGTACAGTGATGTGATCATAGCTCACTGCAGCCTTGACCTCCTTCTGCCTCAGCCTCATGCTACTGCACCCAGCTGGTAGACAACAGCAACTTATAAGGCTAAAGGGGCCAATATGGCAAAACCTTGTTTCTACCAAAAATACAAAAATTAGCCAGGTATGGTGACAGGGGCCTGTAATCCCAGCTACTTGGGAGGCTGAGCCACGAGAATCGCTTGAACTTGGGATGTGGAGGTTGCAGTGAGCTGAGATTGCGCCACTGCATTCCAGCCTGGGCGACAGAGCCAGACTTCATCTCAAAAAAAAAAAAAAAAGCTGAAAATAGAGAATATTTAAGACCCAGTTAGCTAAGAAACTTTGTTTACATGTTTCCGAGTAAGATTAAATTGGACTATCCTTTATTCTTTATCGTTAGGTGCAGGAGTCCTCTCTCTATGCCTTCCCAGCATTCAGTATAAGGAGCCAAGCACTCTTACCGTAATATTTTTTTTTCAACACAGTCTCGTTCTGTCCCCCAGGCTGGAGTGCAGTGGTGCAATCTCAGCTCACTGCAACCTCCGCCTCCCGGGTTCAAACAATTCTCTGCCTCAGCCTCCTGAGTAGCTGAGATTACAGGCACCACCACCACGCTAATTTTTGTATTTTTAGTAGAGATGGGGTTTCACCATGCTGGCCAGGCTAGTCTTGAACTCTTGACCTTGTGATCCACCTGCCTTGGTGTCCCAAAGTGCTGGGATTATAGGTGTGAACCACTGCGCCTGGCCTACCTACCGTAATATTTTTACCAAAGAACCTGTCTTTTACTCATCCAGTGTTAAGGCTTGTATTAACTCCAATAGCTTGTAAAACAGGTTTTGGGGAATTTCAAGACGTCAAAAACAGGTCTACTATAGAAAATAGTGCTAGCGGCTGGGTGCAGTGGCTCAGACCTGTAATCCCAACACGTTGGGAGGCCAAGGCAGGCAGATTGCTCTAGCGCAGGAGTTCGAGACTCAGCTGGCCAACATGGTGAAACCCTGTCTCTACTAAAAAAAAAAAAAAATACAAAACTTAGCCAGGCCTGGTGGTGGTGCCTGTAATCCCAGCTACTCGGGAGGCTGAGGCAGGAGAATCGTTTGAACCCAGAAGGTGGAGGTTGCAATGAGCCAAGATCGCACACTGCACTCCAGCCTGGGCAACAGAGGGAGACCCTGTCTCAAAATAATAATAATAATAATTTAATTAACAATAAATGCTGATTTAAAAAAATACTACTAGTTCAGAAATGGTGTCTGTTATTAATTACTTAAGTTGCAGTGGACTGGCAAACCACAAGTAAATCAAAATAGTGCTTCTAACAGGATTTATTTACAGTGGAAACTCTTGCTCTCCCATATAGTTCCCCTTACCCCATCTTTATTATTTAGTTATATTTTTAAATTAAATTATAATCCAGTGTTAACATTATGACTTACATATTGTTCATAGCTGAAACACATACATGTATACTGTTATTATGCTTCATTTCTTTCTTTCTTTTTTTTTTTTTTTTGACACAGGGTCTTGCTTTGTTGCCCAGGATGGAGTGCAGTGGTGGAATCATTGCTCACCACAGCCTTGACTTTCCTGGGCTCAAGAGATTCTCCTGCCTCAGCCTCCTGAGTAGCTGGGACTACAAGTGTGTGACACCTGCTTGGCTAATTTTTTAAAATATTTTTTGTAGAGATGGGGTCTTGCCACTTTGACCAGGCTGGTCTTGAACTCCTGGGCTCAAGAGAGCCACCCACCTTGGCCTCCGAAAGTGCTGGGATTACAGGTGTGAGCCACAGCACCTGGCCTTTATGCTTTCTTCTTCTTCTTCTTCTTCTTCTTTTTTGAGATGGAGTTTTACTCTTGTTGCCCAGGCTGGAGTGCAATGGCACGATCTTGGCTCACTGCAACCTCCGTCTCCCAAGTTCAAGTGATTCTCCTGCCTTAGCCTCCCTAGTAGCTATGATTACAGGCATGCAGTACCATGCCCAGCTAATTTTTTTGGACTTTTAGTGGAGACGGGGTTTCTCCAAGTTGGTCAGCCTGGTCTCAAACTCCCGACCTCAGGTGATCTGCCCACCGCAGCCTCCCAAAGTGCCGGGATTACAGACGTGAGCCACCGCGCCCCGCCTATGTTTTCTTATATGACAATTTTTTTTCTGGAGTTAATAAATAATTGCTTTGGTTATTTTGTTTGATTGATTTGTTTCCTTGTACCTATTACTATTTATTCCATCAAACTCCTCCAAAGAAGTGGATGTGTTGGTATTGTGGACCTGTAGTCCCAACTAGAGAGGCTGAGGTGGGAGTTTCCCTTGATCCCAGAAATTTGAATCCAGCCTGAGTAACATAGGAAGACCCCATTTCTTTCTTTCTTTCTCTTTCTCTTTTCTTTTCTTTTCTTTTTTTTTTTTTTGAGATGGAGTTTTGATCTTGTCGCCCAGGCTGGAGTGGGTTGGTGTGATCTCGGCTCACTGCAACCTCCGTCTCCTGGGTTCAAGCGATTCTCTTGCCTCCGCCTCCCGAGTAGCATGGTTAACAGGTGCACACCACCATGCCCAGCTAATTTTTGTATTTTTAGTAGAGATGGGGTTTCACCAAGTCAGCCAGGCTGTTCTCTAACTCCTGACCACAGGTGGTCTGCCTACCTTGGCTTCTCCAAGTGCTGGGATTATAGGCATGAGTCATGGCACCTGGCTGGAACACCCCATTTCAAAAAAATAATAATAAATAAAAACTCCTCCAAAGATGTAAAACCCTACTCTCTAAGGTCAAATGTATCAGGTAATTTATTAATTTTTTTCTTCTATTTGGACACATCTCTTTCCTCCCGCCATCTCCCCTCCTACTCCTCAATTGCTTGGTTGATCGGCCTGCTACATAGGTGTTATCCTGGGATTTCACTTTGCCTTTCTTGGATTTCCCTGTTTACTGGATGTCATTCTATTGTTTTTGACCATTTTGGTTGTTTCTAATTTTGGGCTAATACATAATGTTGCTATGTATATTCTTGTACATGCTTCTCCATATAAGCATTTCTGTTGGATATATATTTAAAGGTAGAATTGCTGGGTCAGAAGTTGTGCATATGGTCTGGGCACAGTGGCTCATGCCTGTAATCCCAGCACTTTGAGCTTGGGAGGCGGAGGTTGCAGTGAGCCAAGGTTGCACCATTGCACCTCAGCCTGGGCAACAGAGTGAGACTCTCTCAAAAAAAAAAAAGAAAGAAAGAAAGAAAAAGAAAAGCCAGGCACGGTGGCTCACGCCTGTAATCCCAGCACTTTGGGAGCCCTAGGTGAGTGGATAACGAGGTCAGGAGTTCAACACCAACCTGGCCAAGACGGTGAAACCCCGTCTCTACTAAACAAACAAACAAAAAACTACAAAAAGTAGCCAGGCATGGTGGCAGGCGCCTGTAATCCCAGCTACTCAGGAGGCTTAGGCAGGAGAATCACTTGAACTCAGGTGGCAGAAGTTGCAGTGAACTGAGATCAAGCCATTGCACTCCAGGCTGGGCAAAAGAGTGAGACTCAGTCACACACAAAAAAAGAAGTTGTGCATGTTTAACATGTGAACTGGGATGGAAAAAAACTACATCTCTATTTTTACTAACCATTAATTGAAATTTAGCTGTTTTTTTTTTTTTTTTTTTTGAGATGGAGTTTTGCTCTTGTTGTCCAGGCTGGAGTGCAATGGTGCAGTCTTGGCTCACTGCAACCTCCTTTGGCGTTAAAGCAATTCTCCTGCCTCAGCCTTCCGAGTAGCTAGGAGTACAGGCATGCGCCACCAAGCCCAGCTAATTTTTGTATTTTTAGTAGAGATGGGGTTTCATCAGGTTAGCCAGGCTAGTCTCGAACTCCTGACCTGAGGTGATCCGCCTGCCTCCCAAAGTGTTGGGATTACAGTTGTGAGCCGCAGCACCTGGCCCTCAGAGTGTTTTCTTTCTTTCTTTCTCTCCTTCCTTCCTTCCTCCTTTCTTTCCTTCCTTCTTTCCTTCCTTCCCTCCCTCCCTCCCTTTCTTCCTTCCTTTCTTTCTTTTTTTTTCCTTTTCTTTTCTTTCTTCCTTCGAGACAGAGTCTCACTCTGTCACCCAGGCTGGAGTGCAGTGGCCCGATCTTGGCTCACTGCAACTGTCACCTCCCGGATTCAAGCAATTCTCCTGCCTCAGCTTCCTGAGTAGCTGGGACTACACGCATGTGCTACCATGCCCAGCTAGTTTTTGTAATTTTAGTAGAGACGGGGTTTTACCATGTTGGCTAAGCTGGTCTCAAACTCCTGGCCTCAAGCAATCCACCCGCTTCAGCCTCCCAAAGTGCTGTGATTATATGCATGAGCCATGTCACTCGGCCCTAAGTGTTCTATATGACTTTAAATTTATATTGAATCTGGCCAGGCACAGTGGCTCGTGCCTATAATCCCAGCATTTTCAGAGGCCAAGGTGGGAGGATTGCTTGAGCCTAGCAACTCTAGACAAGCCTGGGCAACACAGTGAGACCTTTTCTCTACAGAAAATCAAGTAAATTAGCCAGGCGTGGTGGCATGCATCTGTAGTCCCAGCTACTTGGGAGGCTAACTCAGGAGGAATGCTTGAGCCCCGGAGGTTGAGACTGCAGTGAGCCATGATCACACCACTGTACTCCAGTCTGAGCAACAGACTAGACCCTGTTTCTCAAAAAAAAATTTATTGAATGTGTAGTTATGTCTCTTTTAAAAATATTTTTATGTATACTCCTGGTTTTTTTTTTTTTGAGACTGAATTTTGCTCTTGTTGCCCAAGCTGGAGTGCAATGGCACGATCTCATCTCACTGCCTGGGTTCAAGTGATTCCCCTGCCTTAGCCTCTGGAGTAGCTGGGATTACAGGTCTGTGCCACCACAGCCTGCTAATTTTTTGTATTTTTAGTAGAAACGGAGTTTCACCATGTTAGCCAAGCTGGTCTTGAACTCCTGACCTCAGGTGATCCACCTGCCTTGGTCTCCCCATGTGCTGGGATTACAGGCATAAGCCACCATACCCAGCCATTTTTTTTTTTTTTTTAGAGGCATGAACACAGCTCACTGCAGCCTTGAGTGCCCAGGCTCAAGTGATCTTCTCACCTCAGACTCTGGAGTAGCTGGGACCACAGGTGTATACCAGCATATCCAGCTAATTTTTTTTTTTTTTTTTTTTTTTGAGACAAGGTCTTGCTCTGTCACCCAGGCTGGAGTACAGTGGTGCCATCACAGCTCACTGCAACCTTGACCTCCTGGGCTCAAGCGATCTTCCCGCCTCAGCCTCCTAAGTAGCTGGGATCACAAATGCACACCACCACACCTGGCTAATTTTTTATTTTTCATAGAGACAAGGTCTCACTATGTTGCCCAGTCTGATCTTGAACTCCTGGGCTTCAGTGAGCCTCCTGCCTCAGCCTCCCAAAGTGCTGGGATTATAGGCCTGAGCCACCTTGTCCAGCCCAAAACCATTTATTGACGAGACTATCCTTTCCCCTTTGTTTATTCTTGGCATCCTAATTCAGTAAATGTGAAAGTAGAAAAGTTCCTCTTCAAAGTTTCCTTTCTTGTTAAATAATAATATTAATAAATATTAGAAATAATAGCCTCTTTTAAAGACTAACTTTCTTCAAAGCCTTCTTGCTTTTTGCTAGTCCCTTTGTTAAGCCCTATCCTATGTGGCTGTTAGACATGCTCACAGGCACGTAGTACATTCTATGTCCTTGTACTTTAACCAAGGTATCTGTGCTGGAGGTGCTCACAGGCATGTCCCAGCTCACAGCCTATGCCCCTTCCTTATTTAGACTTCCTTTTTGTTCTCCATTGCTTTTACCCATTTAGAAAAGTTTTAAGTTGTTAGCCAATCAAATTTTAGTTTTAGATTGGGAGGTCTAGCTCCAGCCAACGGAGATCAGACACAGCAGTAAAGACAACCCCAAATGTGTAAAGGATAAATATGTCTGCTTTTCCTTTGTTCGTTGCACTCTCGTGGCAAGATGGCTAATGGGAGCACCCTTTCTGCAGAAAGTAAAGATTGCTTTGCTAAAAGATCCTTTGTCTCAGTGCTGATTTTTCTTTGCAGCACTGAGCATCTATTTCCAACAGTAAAGACGTAGAATACAAAATAAACACAGAAAAATCATTTGTGGCTGGGCACGGTGGCTCACACCTGTAATTCCAGCACTTTGGGAGGCCAAGGCAGGCAGTTCATTTGAGGTCAGGAGTTTGAGACCAGCCTGACCAACCTGGTGTAACTCCATCTCTACTAAAAATACAAAAGAAAAAAAAATTAGCCAGGTGTGATGGCACATGCCTGTAGTCCCAGCTACTAAGGAGGCTGGAGCAGGAGAATGACTTGAACCCAGGAGGTGGAGGTTGCAGTGAGCCGAGATCTCACCACTGCACTCCAGCCTGGGCAACAGAGTGAGACTCAGTCTCTAAATAAATAAATA
This sequence comes from Plecturocebus donacophilus, assembly GCA_004027715.1. Classification (NCBI taxonomy): domain Eukaryota; kingdom Metazoa; phylum Chordata; class Mammalia; order Primates; family Pitheciidae; genus Plecturocebus; species Plecturocebus donacophilus. The sequence continues at coordinate 28,428 of PVKP010017589.1, read as the reverse complement.
AATAAAATAAGGCCAAGTGTGGTGGCTCATGTCTGTAATCCCAGCACTTTGGGAGGCCAAGGTGGGTGAATCACTGGAGGTCAGGAGTTTAGGACCAGCCTGGCCGATATGGTGAAACCTCGTCTCTACTAAAAATACAAAAAATTAGCCAGGTGTGGTGGCAGGTGCCTGTAATCCCAGATATTCGGAAGACTGAGACAGGAGAATTGCTTGAACTTGGGAGGCAGAGGTTGCAGTGAGTTGAGATTGTGCCATTGCACTCCAGCCTGAGTGACAGAGTGAGACTTCGTCTCAAAAAAACAAAAAAAAAAAAATTAAAATTAATTAGATTAAAGAAAGCTCTGACATGGAGCTCTTAAATTCCTCAGAATTTCCTGGGTCATAGTGGCATCTTTTATTCTAATGAGGTGACTCTTGGTGGGATCCTGGATAGACTCAGGTTAGGGGCTGGTTGCCAGGGGAACCAACCATGTAATTAGATGGTTGGAACTTTCAACCCCACATCGTGCCCTAAACCTAGACCTCTGGGGAGGGGAGAAGGGCTGAAGGTTGAGTTGATCACCAATGGCCAGTGACGTAACCAACCATGCCTACTTAGTGAAGCTTCCATAAAACTCCCAAAGGACTGGGTTCTGAGAGCTTCTGGCTAGCGGGACATGAGGTACCTTGAGGGTGGTTCGCTGAGAGAGACAGCATGGAAGCTCTGTGCCCCTTCTCACATGCCTTGCCCTACGCAGCTCTGCTACCTGACTATTCATCTATATCCTTCATAATATCCTTTATAATAAATGGTTAAATGGAAGTAAAGTGTTTCCCTGCATTCTGTGAGCTACTGTAGCAAATTAATGGAACCTGAGGAGAAGGTAGTAGGAACCCACAATTTATAGCTTGTCGGTCAGAAGTATAGATGACAACCTACTACTTACTGTTGGCATTTGAGGTGAGGGCAGTCTTGTGGGAGTGAGCCCTAAATCTATGGATGGGATCTATGGGATCTGATGCTATCTCCAGGTAGACAGTGTTAGAATTGAATTGATTTAGAGGAGATCCAGCTGATATTGGCTGGAGAATTGCTTGGTTGGTGTCTGTGTGTATTTCCCTACACATTTTGGTGACCACAGGTGAAGTGTTCTATGTTGCCTTGAGTGTGAGAGTAGGAAAAACACTTTCTTTTGTTTTCCTATCTATAAAACATCTAAAAATCAGTTACTGTAATAGACCATATCAGTAGAATAAAAAGCAAAAACCACATAATTATCTCAATAGATGCAGAAAAAGCATTTGCCCCAATCCAACTCTCTTTCATGATAACAACACTCCACAAACTAGGAATAGAGAGGAACTCTTCTCAACTCAAAAAAGAGCATCTACAAAAAACTCACAGCTAATAATATACTTAGTGGTGACAGACTGGATGCTTTCCTCCTAAGATCAGGAACAAGAGAAGAATGTCTAATCTTGCTACCTCTATTCAACATTTTTCTGGAAGCTCCATCGATGGCAATTGGGCAAGACAATGAAATAAAATGTATGCAGATTGGAAAGGAAGAACTAAAACTTTCTTGGCAGATGACATGGTCATGTACATAGAAAATCCTAAGGAATCCACTAAAAAACAACCTGCTAGGACCAATAAATGAGTTCAGCATGGTTCCGGTATATAAGATCAATATTATGAAAAAGTCTATTTTATTTCTATATACTGTTAATGAATAATCTAGAAATGAAATTAAGAAAATTGTTCTATTTGCAATAGTATCAAGGACAAAATATTAGGAGTAAGTTTAACCAAGGAAGTGCAATACTTATTCTCTAAATACTATAAAACATTGTCAAAAGAAGTAAAAAATTTAGTTGCACATGGTGACTCACGCCTGTAATCCCAGCACTTTGGGAGGCTGAGGTGAGCGGATCACTTGAGGCTTGGAGTTCGAGACCAGCCTGGCCAAAAAGGCAAACTCCCGTCTCTACTAAAAATACAAAAATTAGCCAGACATTGTGGCAAGTGCCTGTAATCCTAGCTACGCAGGAGGCTGAGGCAGGAGAATCACTTGAACCTGGGAGGTGGAGGTTGCAGTGAGCCAAGATCGTGCCACTGCACTCCAACCTGGGCGACAGAGCCAGACTCTGGCTCAAAAAAATAATTAGCCAGGTATGGCATTGTGCACCTGTAGTCCCAGCTCCTCAGGAGGCTGACGTAGGAAGATCATTTGAGCCCAAGAGTTTGAGGCTTCAGTGAACTATGATCTGGCCACTGCCCTCTAGCCTGAGCGACAGAGCGAGACCCTGTCTCTCTCTATATATATGTATATACAGATATATATATAAGTTAAACAGGCTGGGTGCAGTGACTCACGCCTGTAATCCCAGCACTTTGAGAGGCTGAGGTGGGCAGATTATGAGGTCAGGAGATGGACACCATCCTGGCCAACATGGTGAAACCCTGTCTCTACTAAAAATACAAAAAATAGCTGGGTGTAGTGGCATGTGCCTGTAGTCCCAGCTACTTGGGAGGCTGAGGCAGGAGAATTGCTTGAACTCAGGAAGTGGAGGTTGCAGTGAGCTGATATCACGCCACTGCACTGCAGCCTGGGTGACAGAGTGAGACTCTGTCTCAAAAAAAAAAAGTGCAACATAGACTTGCCATGTGACCCAACAACTACACTCCTAAGTATATACCCAAAGGCACTGAAAACAGACACTTAAACAAATACATGTATACCCATAGTCAGAGCTAAAAGGTAAATACACAAATATCCATCAACAGATGATTGCATAATAAGCAAATTGTGTTATATGCATACAACGGAACATTTGTTTACCCATAGAAAGGAAGTACTGATTCATACGATGATGTGGATGAACCTTGAAAACTATGCTAAATGAAAGAAGCCAGACATGAAAGGTTGCATATTGTGATTCTATTCATATGAAATATCTAACATAGGCTGTGCGCAGTGGCTCACGCCTGTAATCCCAGCACTTTGAGAGGCCAAGACGGGAGGATCATGAGATCAGGAGTTCAAGACCAGCCTCGCCAACATGGTGAAACCCCATCTCTACTAAAAATACAAAAATTAGCTGAGTGTGGTGGTACATGCCTGTAATCCTAGCTACTCAGGAGGCTGAGGCAGGAGAATTGCTTGAACCTGGGAGGCTGAGCTGAGATCAGGCCATTACACCCCAACCTGGGTGACAGAGCAAGACTACATCTTGGGGGGAAAAAATAGAAAGAAATATCTAACATAGCTAAATCCACAGAGAATGCACATTGGTGGTTGCCAGGGATTGGGGGGTTGCCAGAGGGGAGGAGGGAATGAGGAGCATTTGCTTAATGGGTGTGGGGTTTTCTTCTGGGGTAATGAAAACAACGTTTTGAAACTATATAGAGGTGGTAGTTGCATAATATTGCGAATGTATTAAATACCACTAAATTGTTTGCTTTAAAGAAAGGTTCAACAGCAAGATGTGGTAGCTCACATCTATAATCCCAGCAATTTGAGAGGCTGAGGCACGAGGATTGCTTGAGCCCAGGAGTTCCAGAGCAGCGTAGGCAACATAGGGAGACCCTCATCTCTACCAAAGGAAAAAAATCATCCCAGTGTGATGGCCAACGCCTGTAGTTCCAGTTACTCAGAAGGCTGAGGTGGGAGGATTAGCTTGAACCCAGGAGGCGGAGGTTGCAGTGAGCTGAGATCGCGCCACTGCACTCCAGCCTGGGTGACAGAGTGAGACTTCGTCTCAAAAAAAAAAAAAAAAAGTCAATATAGTGATTACCTGAGGGTGTGATCCTGAGGGTGTGATCTGGAGGGGATCCATGAGGGGCTTCTTCAGTGTTTTCAGTTCTGTACTTGACCTGCGGGGTGGTTATGCAAGTGTTCTTCTATAATTATTGGTTCTCTTACAAAGTTGTGTTTTATGCACTTTCCTGCCTCAGGCCTTTGTACTAAGTGTTCTCTGGAATGCTCTTCTACCCGATATCTGTTTCACGTAGGTCTCTGCCCAAATGTCACCTTATCAGTAGAAGCCCTCCTTGACTACCGTATATAAAATAGCAGTCCCCTAGACCCCTGCACTCTTAGCCCTTTACCTTGCTTTATCATTGTTCCCAGCACTCATGGCAATCTGATATACATATATATATAAACCTGTCACTATCTCTCATGTAAATTCTTTTTTTTTTTTTTTTTGAGATGAGTTCTCACTCTGTCACCCAGGCTGTAGTGCAGTGGAATGATCACATCTCACTGCAACCTCAAACTCCCAGGCTGAAGGGATACTCCTGCCTAAGCCTCCTGAGTAGCTGGGACTACAGACATATGCCACCCTCCCTTGCTAAGTTTTTAATTTTTTATGGAGATGGGGTCTCACTTTGTTGTCCAGGCTGGTCTCCAACTCCTGGCCTCAAGTGATCCTCCTGCCTCGGCCTCCTAAAGTGCTAGGATTACAAGTGTGAGCTACTGTGTTTACTTCATCTGAGAGCAGGGACTTGTGTGCTTTTGTCATGGCTGTATCTCCAGTGTTTAATGCCTGTCATATAGTGGGTGATCAAGACAAGTTTGTTCACAGTCACCAGTCTAGTCTAGTCTACCATCATCTCACCTGGACCAGTGCACCACCCCCATAACTGACCTCCCTGTTTCATGTCTGGCTGCCTTCAACCCATTCCCCACTCTTCAGAATTATCTTTTTGAAATTCAAATGTGATCATCTCATTTTCCTTCTTAACCCCCTCCCCAACTTTTTTTTTTTTTTTGTGAGACAGAATTTCACTCTGTCTCCCAGGCTGGAATGCAGTGGTGCAATCTGAGCTCACTGCCACATCGACCTCCCAGGTTCAAGGGATTCTCCTGTCTCAGCCTCACACGTAGCTGGGATTAAAGGCACCCACCACCACATCCAGCTAATTTTTTGTATTTTTACTAGAGACGGGGTTTCACCATGTTGGCCAGGCAGGTCTCGAACTCCTGACCTCAGGTGATCCGCCCACCTCGGCCTCCCAAAGCTTTGGGATTACAGGCGTGAACCACCACGCCCGGCTGTTAAAATGCTTTGATGGCGCATTTTTGCTCTTCAGATGAAGTCCAAAGTCTTTAACATTACTTGCAAGGTCTCTGCTCTTTGGCCTTGACTACCTTGTCTCTTTTCCCCAGTCACCTTAAACTGCTTTGAGTTTTTAGCTGGAGGTAGTCTCTCACATTGGGGCCTTAGTATATATACTTGTTCCTCTACTTGAGATACTCTTTCTCCAACTCACTTCTTGAGTCTCAGTTTGAGGCTCATTTCCTAGGGGAGACGTAGGAGCCCTGACTTCTCAAACTAGGTGAGCTCCTTCACAGGCCAGCTGCAACCTCATCTCTGCTGGAGCGCTTGCTTCCCTCCACCTATTTAGTTTCTTTTAAATTGTAAGAATAACTATTTGGTTCCCACCTATGAAATGAAGTTGTACCATTTAATTAAAGGTTATTAAAATATTCCTGACACATAGAAAATGTAATCATAAGCTTGTAAGCATGAAAGTACTTTGAGTACACTATTGATTTAGGTGCTTTTATGGAGTTACAGTCCCTTTTAAGAATTTGCTTAATGCTTTGGACCCCAGAATAATGCTCATTTGCAAGTACTTTGTATACTTTTTCAAAATTTACAGACAAGGCAGGGTGCAGTGACTCACGTCTGTAATCCCAGCACTTTGAGAGGCCAAGGCAGACAGATCACTTGAGGCCAGGAGTTCCAGACCAGCCTGGCCAATTTAATGAAACTCCGTCCCTACTAAAAATACAAAAAATTTGCTGAGCGTGGTGGTGCATGCCTGGTAGTAATTCCAACTACTCGGGAGGCTGAGGCAGGAGAATTGCTTGAACCTGGGAGGCAGATGTTGCAGTGAGCCAAGACCTAGCCACTGCACTCCAGCCTGGGCGACAGAGTAAGACCCTGCCTCAAAACCAAAAAAAAAAAAAAGATTTACAGACAAGTATTATTCAAAAATGTCATGTGGAGTAGTATACAAATGTCATCTTTCTCTTGCCCTCTCAACTCTTCAAGACTGATTTATGCTCTTAATTCTGTCGCTTCTCTAGAATTTCTCTAGAATTTAGTCATCAGCAGCATTCTTTCACCTTTTATCATCTGTGTTTTCTCCGGGACCTTTTCTCTCAGCTTATATAATAGATAACAACTCAAAGCATCTCTTTTTCCATAAAGCTTTATTCTACTTAAAAAAAAATTTTTTTTTTTTTGGTGCCGTGTCTCAGATTCTACTTTTGAATAACATTTTTAGAGATGGGAGTCTTGCTATGTTGCCCAGGCTGGTCTTGAACTCCTGAGCTCAAGTGATCCTCTAATCTTGGCCTCCTGAAGTGCTGGGATTACAGGCATGAGCCACTGTGCCCAACCCTGAATAACTTTTTTAGTATAAATTCTCAGAAATGGTTAAAAAAAATGAACAATTTTTCTGGTTCTTTTGCTACTCATTGCCATATTTCTTTTTTCTTTTTTGTTTTTGACACAGGGTCTGTCACCCAGGTTGGAGTGTAGTAGTACAGTCATGGCTCACTGCAGCCTTAACCTTCTGGGCTCAAGGGATCCTTCCACCTCAGCTTCCTGAGTAGCTGGGACTACAGGTGCACATCACCACACCCAGTTAAATTTTTTGCTTGTTTTTTTTTTTTTGTAGAGACGGAGGTTTCCCTATGTTGTCCAGGCTGGTCTCCAACTCCTGGCTGGCCTCAAGTGATTCTCCCATCTCGGCCTCCAAATATGCTGGGATTACAGGCGTGAGCCACTGTGACTCACCTCCATGACACTTCATTTTCTTCTTTTTCGTCTGAAGCTTTGTGTAGGACATGACACTTTTCAAAACGCTTTCCTAGGCCAGGTATGTGGCTCACGCCTGTAATCCCAATGGGTTAGGAAGCTGAGGTGGGAGGATTGCTTGAAGCCAGGAGTTTGAGACTGGCTTGGGCAACATAGGGAGACCCTATTCGTAATTTAAAAACAAAACAAAACAGGCAGGGCACGGTGGCTCACGCCTGTAATCCCAGCACTTTGGGAGGCCAAGGCGGGCAGATCACATGAGGTCAGGAGTTTGAGACCAGCTTTGGAGGCTGAGGCAGGAGAATCACTTGAACCTGGGAGGCAGAGGTTACAGTGAGCTGAGATCACGCCACTGCATTCCAGCCTGGGTGACACAGCAAGACTCTGTCTCAGAAACGAACAGTCATTATTTAATGTCCAGCTCCATGAGGGTAGGGACTGTGTCTGTCTTGTTCACTGCTAATATCCCCCATACCAAGCACAGTGCCTGATAAAGAGTAGCTACTCAAAGAATATCTTTAGGCCAGGTGTGATGGCTCACACATGTAATCCCAGCACTTTGGGAGGCCGAGGAGGGCAGATCACGAAGTCAGGAATTCAAGACCAGCCTGACCAATATGGTGAAACCCCATCTCTACTAAAAATACAAAAATTAGCTGGGCGTGGTGGTGCGCACCTGTAGTCCCAGCCACTCGGGAGGCTGAGGCAGGAGAATCACTTGAACCCGGAAGGGAGAGGTTGCAGTGAGCCAAGATCACATCAATGCACTTCAGCCTGGGCGACAGAGAAAGTCTCGGTCTCCAAAAAAAAGAAAAAAAAAACCTTTAAATGGATTAATGAATGTGAATAAAAACCATTAACCCAGAATTTATTCTTGCATCTGTTTCTTAGGATTAGCCCAAATTCGAATCACATCAATAAAAATCATTTGGTCTAGCTTGTGCGGTGGCAGTATCATAGCCAATGAGGTATATCCGAGACATGATTATTGCTAATTGAAGTTTTCCCAATACTCCACCATGATGACTTGAAATATAGTCAGCATTGGCAATTTTTGACAGTCTCTATGGAGACTGAAAAAAAAAAATCATTTGGCCTAACTGGCCTCCCTGCCTCTTGTCTTCCATCTCCCTGTGATTCAACAGTAACACTATAAAAACAAACAAACAAACAAGAAAAACCCAAGTCTGATTGTGTTCTCTTCCCAAATCTCTGCTATCTCTCCCACTGCCTACGGATTACAGTCAATGCTCCTCAGCTTGGATTTAAGGCTTTGGCTCTAATCTCTCACTCTTTTTTTTTTTTTTTTGAGACGGAGTCTCACTCTGCTGCCCAGGCTGGAGTGCAGTGGCACAATCTCAGCTGACTGCAACCTCCGCCTCCCAGGTTCAAGCAATTCTCCTGCCTCAGCCTCCCGAGTATCCAGGACTACAGGCAAGTGCCACCATGCCTGGCTAAGTTTTGTATTTTTAGTAGAGATGAGGTTTTACCATATCGGTCAGGCTGGTCTAGGACTCCTGACCTCGTGATCCGCTCACCTCAGCCTCCCAAAGTGCTGGGATTACAGGCATGAGCCACCGCACCCCACCCCCAATCTCTCTTTGTAAACCTCTCTAGGCTTATTTATTAAGTGCTTATCATATGCCAAGCCCTAGGCTAGTCACTGAGTTCATGAACCAGTTGGAAAGACAGGTACACTGACTAATTTTAATAAGGCAAGATCAGCGCTATTACAGAGTCTGTGAGAACACAGATAGTTTCAGGGAATTGATGATAAAATATTATGTTTTTGCCCTCTGCAGGTTCACCAGTTCAGTCTACAACAGCAATGTCCAATACAGTGGTCATTAGCCACGTTTCAAGTGCTCAACAGCCACATGAGGCTAGCGTCTATCTATCACACTGGATAGCAGAGCACAGACCACTTTTATCATCCACAGAAGGGGGGGTTAACTATAGCTGCTTCCAAGACAGCAAGGAACATTTTCCATACGTGAAGTCTGTGGTACTAGCTACCAGTCTCCCAAACCCAACCCCTCTCCCTCACACCTTGGCTTGGGCGTATTTTGTAGTACAGGCTCCTAAGAGAAAGAATGCATGAAAGTACCTGGTAAACATTAAGTGATACAGAAATGTGATATAATAAACAGGCTCAGAGTTCTTGCTTTCATCATAGCTTTGGTTACTTCGAGCAAATTCTAGCTCTTTTCTCAAACTACTCCCATCTCTATAATTTATGCCAAAGTGTTCTAGGGCTAAAAATCCCGATTATACCTACCTTGAAGCTTTTAATCCAGGACCCTACTTCACCACCTGCCTTCTGTCACTTTCTCTAAAAGGACACGAATTAAGACTTCCAAAAGAACAAAATATTTATTTTTTAAATTTAAGAATTATGGGAAGCCTAAGTAATGGGAATTGGATCCTCATCGGGGTCTTCTGGGAAGTCGGAAGCACCACCCTCTCCTGTAGCACCATGCTTCTCTAGTTTAGCAATCAATTCTTTCGCTGGATTGAAGACGCCATTGGTCTGCTGGTCACAGACAAAGCAGCGCGGGGTGGTGCGGAAATGCTGCAGTGCACATTTCTCGCAGAAATAATGCCTGCACTTGGTGACAACTGGGTTTTGGAAGCTCTGGCGGCAGATGAAACATTTGAATGGTATTTCCTCATCATCGCTTCCCACTTCATAGTTTTCATCCTCATAGACACCATAGCGACCCTCATCAAGCTCACGTTCGATCTGCCACCCATGCTTGTAATCTGAACGGTCATGGAGGAATTTGCAGCTGTCTCCGAAGCCGCAGAAGCCAGTCTCTTTGTAGTCCTTACAGATGTCGGGCTGGTAATCCCAGCGCACGGTGGCACGTAGGTGCTCGGGCGCTCGGATGGGGCCTTTCCTCACCATCCCGGAAGAGGCATTGCCCATAGACGTATCCTTGGGCTTCATGTATTTCTGATAATTGTTGATTCCCCGATAGATCTTGTCATCCTCCTTGCCCCTCAGCTCCTCCTGGATCTTCTGGCTGCGCTCAAAGATGGCTTGTGCATCGCGCTCTTTCTCTGTGTCCAGCTCATAGACAGCTGTTGCCCCCATATCCTCTGGTCCTACGGGTTTCGCCGAGCGGGTGGATTTATAAACCACGCCGAGACTCTCGGGCTCATTTTCCACCTCCTCCTCGCTGCTCAAGTTGCCGTAAGCTGCCTTCTGTCTACCACTGTCACGGGTCTTCTGTATCATTGGATTGTGGGTCGTCCGCTTCTTTTCCGGTCGAACCACAGTGTAGCCTTCGTCGCTGCTGCTGCTGCTTTCTCCAGGCTCTGGGTTGCAGGCCGGGCGCTTTCTGCGTCCAGCAGCCCCTTTCCGCCCAGGCTTTTTGAAAAGGAAGGTGCATACCTGATCCGCCGTCTTTCCTGGAGAAAGCTGCTCTGCCATTTTAGAGTCCCGAGCTCCGAAACGGCCGCGGCTGCCTGGGTCGCACTTGGCCTCCGCACGTCACTCCACGTTGCGCGCTCCGCCGCTAGTCGAAGCAAAAGACTATGACGGAAGAGGACTGCGAGAGCGCGCGCGCTAGCCTCCCTTGAGCCCTGGAGGATTCCGTCGCTTCCTCCGGAGCCGTACGTGGCACCGCCCCGCTCGCAGGCGGCCGCTGGGCTTACTGGGAAGAGAGCCGAAGCTCGGTCACCTTTCAAGGACCCAGAAGTAGGGTTTTGACCTAGGTAACCGGACAGAGATGTGGTTCGAGATTCTCCCGGGACTCGCCGCCATGGGCGTGTGCTTGCTTATTCCAGGACTGTCTACTGCGTACATCCACAGGCTCACTAACGGCGGCAAGGTAAGGCGGCTTCAGGGCCCGGGGGCCGACTCCACGGGCTGATTTCCGAAAAGGGTGGGGGCAGGGAGGCCGTCAGCGTGCGGACCCTCTCTCCGAGGTCGGCCTTCTGCTTTCTTAGGGTTACCTAGAAGCTGAGGCTTGCGAAACAAAGCTTGGTAGAAAACACATCCTGCTCTAGTGAAAACAAGCGTTTCAAGGTGGATCAGGGTGGGCCTTAGGGCAGAGTAGCAGCTCGGGGCTCGGAAAGGTAGATTAGAAGAGGTGGCTAAAGCCTGTAATCCAGCACTTTGGGAGGCCGAGGCGGGCAGATCACCTGAAGTCGGGAGATCAAGACCAGCCTGACCAACATGGTGAAACCTCGTCTCTACTAAAAATACAAAATCAGCCGGGTGTGGTGGCGCATGCCTGTAATCCCAGTTATTCGGGAGGCTAAGGCAGGAGAATCGCTTGAACCCGGGAGGTGGAGGTTGCGGTGAGCCGAGATTGCACCATTGTACTCCAGCCTGGGCAACAAGAGCGAAACTCCGTTTCAAAAAAAAAAAAACGAAAAACAGAGGTTATCTTGCCTCAGCCTCCCGAGTGGCTGGGACTACAGGTGCGTGCCACCACACCCGGCTAATTTTTATTTTTGTTTGTATCTTTAGTAGAGACGGGGTTTCATCATGTTGGCGAGGCTGGTGTCGAACTCCTGACCTCAGGTGATCCACCCATCTTGACCTCCCAAAGTGCTGGGATTACAGGCGTGAGCTCCTGGCCACCCCTAACTTTTTTATTCCCCACTTTCTGTTGCAAGCCTTTAGGAATTTACTGCAAGATCTTATTTTATTTTATTATTTTATCTTTTTGTAGAGATGGGGTTTCTCCATGTTGGTCAGGCTGGTCTCGAACTCCTGACGTCAGGTGATCTGCCTGCCTCGGCCTCCCGAAGTGCTGGGAATACAGGCGGGAACCACCGTGCCCGGCCAAGATCTAGTTTTTTACATCGGGATTCATTTTCCCCTCTTCTAGCCCTTCACATCGTCTCTAGTACAGAGTATAAATTTATTTACTTTCTGGTTTTGTGATTGTCCTTCCTTCACCTGAGTTTCTTAGTGTCCCAAAAGGCAACAAATAGATATTTCTTTTTTTTTTTTTTTTTTTTTTTCCTTTTTGTGGAGAACGGGATCTCGGTATATTGCCCAGGCAGGTCTCGAACTCCCGGGCTCAAGCTATCCTCTCGCCTCTGCCTCCCTAAGAGCCGGGATTACAGGCGTGAGCCACAGTGCCCGGCGACATTTCTTTAAAAATAAAAAAAAGAAAGAAAAAATTCATGTTGGTTAAGATAGTGTAAGAAGTCATGGTCACCAACTTAATCTTAAAGTTTAGTGGTATGATTTTATTTAGGAGATCGTGGTCTTGTATTATTAATTTCTCTAGAATGTCTCTTTTAAAAATCAAAATATCCATCAATTGAGTCACTTGCTTTTATAAACTGCAGTAATAATTGCCTCTTATTTGAAGGAAAAAAGGGTTGCTCATGTTCTGTATCCATGGAATTTGATGGAAAGAGATAGGCGCATCTCTGGAGTTGATCTTTACTATAAGTCAAAGGTAAGATGCCACTCTGATGCTATCCTTCTGCCAGAGTTGAGGTGGGTTCTGGTAATACCTTGCCAAGGGTCATACAGTGCTAATAACTAGCATTTTCTTATCTACTACAGAGGTTGGCATCTTTTTACATATTTAATCTTTTGTATATATTTTTTTAGTCTTCCTGTCATATATTTCTTATTCTGTGGATTGTTGCCTATATCCTTTGCCTGTTCTATTGTTTGTCTTTTTCTTTTTGATCTATAGTTCTTTATATATTCTAGACTTTAATTTTTTGTCTGTTTTATATTTGACAATTTTCCAAGTCTGCTGTTTGTCTTTTTCACTTTATGATGTTTTTTATCAGGTAGTTTTAAATTTTGATATTCAATTTATCATGTTTTGTTCTAGATTCTGGGTTTTTATGTCTCCAATACAAAGGCCTTTTCTACCCAAGATTATAAAAATACTTTGAAAAAATAAAATAGAGACAGTCTTGCTGTGTTGCCCAGGCTGGCCTCCAACTCATAGGCTCGAGTGATCATCTTGCCTCAGCCTTTGTAGGAGTTGGGACTGCAGGTGTGCCGCTATACCTGGCTCATAAAAATACTTAAAAAAAAATTTTCTCCTAATATTGTTTCTTTTTTTTAAAAAAAACATTTAGTTATTTGGTCCACCTACAGGTCATTTTGGAGTATAATGTGAGGGAAGATTAGCTTTACTTTTTCCAAGAGGTAGCCAGTTATCGCTGTTACGCATTTATAGAATGGTTTAGTAGTCCTAGCTACTCGGAAGGCTGAAGCAGGAGGACAGCTTGAACCCAGGGGTTTGGTGCTGCGGTGAGCTAGGACCGTACCACTGCACTCCAGCCTGGGTGAGATAATGAGAGCTGGTCTCAGAAAATAAACAAAACACCACCAAGCACCCAGTTCATCTTTATTTATAATACCATTCTAGTAAACTAAATTCCCATATACACATGGGCCTGTTTCATGGAGGTGCTTTTCTGTACTCTAGGTCTGTCTATTCCTGCAACAATACCTCATTTAAAGAATTACTAAAATTTTATACTTGATTGAATTATGACATTGCCAGTTTTGTAGGTCAGAAATGGCCAAGCAGTAGCATTTTCATAAGGCTTAACCTAATAGTATGTTTTTGGGGGTTTTTTGTTTGTTTGTTTTGTTTCGTTTTGTTTTTTTGAGACATGGTCTCACTCTGTCACCCAGGCTGGAGTGCAATGGTGCACTCTTGGCTCACTGCAACCTCTGCCTCCCGTGTTCAAGCGATTCTCGTGCCTCAGTCTCCTGAGTAGCTGGGATTACGGGCACCCACCACCATGTCCAGCTAAATTTTTTTTGTATATTTTGGTAGAGATGGAGTTTCACCATGTTGGCCAGGCTGGTCTTTTAACTCCTGACCTCAAGTGATCCACCTGCCTTGGCCTCTCAAAGTGTTAGGATTATGGGCGTGAGCCCCTGCACCTGGCCCTAATAGTATATTTTTATATTTTGTAGGAGTAGTTCATTATCATAATTCTTTTAAAAATGTTTACTTTTAATATTTTCTCCTTGCTCATTTATTCCTCACAGCAAGCCTAAGTAAATAGTATTTCCATTTTATAGACAAGGGTCACAGTGATTAAATAATATAGGGACTCAACCTGGGTGATAGACCTTTCAGTGGAGGGGTAGTTGAAAATCTAATCTAATGAACATGATAATAGATAATCTTATCAGGAGCCATATTTTCAAGAATAGCCATCAGAATCACCTGGCATGTGAGGCAGAATTAGTATTTCTAAGAGATAGCTCCAAGGAAGTTGCAATTGTAATTTCTCTTAAGGCAGTTCTTCATGTAATAGTAAACCAAATACCTGGACTATGTTATTTAATACTTAGAACAAGCGTCACCAATGATTAATCTTTATAGCTTAATAATACTTATAGCTTCTGAAGTATTTGGTTGTCAACTTAGTAAGATCCAGTAGGTATTTTGAATAAATAGTGTAGTGCTTGTCAGAAAAGGGTTCTGGATTTGGGGTCCCTGGACTTGAATTCTGGCTCTACTACTTCCTTATGGACTTAAGCAGGTGACTTTTAACCTCTCTGAGCCTCCATCTCCTCATTTGTAAAAAAGTGGAATGAGGATAATAGTTTCTGTTGGCTGTTATTTTTTAAAACAGATTTTACCTTCTTGTCCTCTGACTCACTGAGGTGCTTTGTAAAAGGATCCACGTGGAGGCTGCGCACGGTGGCTCACGCCTGTAATCCTAGCAGTTCGTGAGGCCGAGGCTGGTGGATCACCTGAGGTCAGGAGTTCGAGACCAGCCTGGCCAACATGGCAAAACCCCGTCTGTACTAAAAATACAAAAATTAGCTGGGTAGGGTGGCACATGCCTGTGATCCCAGCCACTCGGGAGGCTGAGGAAGGAGAATCGCTTGAACCTGGGAAGTGGAGGTTGCAGTGAGCCGAGATCGTGCCACTGTACTCCAGCCTTCGCGATGGGAGCGAGATTCCATCTCCTAAAAAAAAAAAAAAAAAAAGGATCCAGGTGGTAGAGTTGCTTGACTTTAGTTCTAATTGGGGGTGGGGGGAGATTTTTGTTTCCTATAAAGCAATATGTTTGCTGCTATCAGAAAATGAAAACTAGACATCATTACAGGTTATTCTTTAGTGATTATAAAATTTAATCCAATGTATTGTTGAAGTTAAAGAAATGTGGGATGTGGAAGCACTCTTTTTTATTTTTTTTTTTAAGACAGTTTTTCACCATTTTGGCCAGGATGGTCTTGATCGCTTGACCTCGTGATCTGCCCGCCTTGGCCTCCCAAAGTGCTGGGATTACAAGCGTGAGCCACCGCGCCTGGCCAAGGCTATTCTTCTTCTTCCTCTTCTTTTTTTTTTTTTTTTTTTTAAAGATGGGGTTTCACCATATTGGTCAGGCTGGTCTCGAACTCCTGACCTCAGGTGATCCGCCCACCTCAGCCTCCCAAAGTGCTGGGATTACAGGCATGAGCCACCACACCTGGCTGGAAGCACTCTTTTTAATAACAGAATACCATTTGGCGACATGAAATAAAAGTACATGACATGTCTTTGTTAGGAACGGACTTCTCACATTCTCCTTTTTAAACTGTTTTTCAGGGTTTGGAGAACATTGATTAAAAGAAGCATTTTCCTGATTGATGAAAAAATAACTCAGTTATGGTCATCTACCCCTGCTAGAAGATTATACAGTATATTATGTAGCATGCAGTGTGTTATGTAGTGCTTAATAAAAATAAAATGAAAAAAAAAATCAAAAGCATTTCTTTTTTAAAAACACTACACAAAATCAAGCAATCTACCCAATGTAGTCTTTATCACTTAAAAAAACTAGAAGGCAACTGTGGGGCTTATATAATTACAGACATAATGTACATTAAGCACCTGTCTCTGTGCCTAGCAGCTAATACTTCAAAAATTGTAGTTGCTACCATTGTAATAGATACTAGTATATTTTATTTAACTTTATTTATTTACATTTATACAGAGTCTTGCTCTGTTGCCCAGGCTGGAGTGTAGGGGTACGATCTTAGCTCACTGCAGCCTCCACCTCCTGGCTTCAAGTGATTTTTCTACCTCAGCTCTGGGTTCCCGAGAGGCCGGCACGTCTGCTGGGGACTCTTGGCCAGCAAGAGGGTCCCAACCTGAATAGGGGAGTGCGCGGAAGAAAAGGTAGACAGAAAGCGGGGTCTGGAGGGCTGAATAAGCAATACTTGAACAGCAGTGCTTAAACAGCAACTTTATTTTGCACATGGTTAGTATATATATTTTTTGCCTATGGTAATTACAGAAACAAATACCATGGTAATTACAGAAGCAAATAGCATTGTCTTATACATGAAAGGGAACAGAAAGTTCTCGGGATACAAGCTCAGGTAGCAGATAAGAACAATGGCAAAACCAGAAACACAATCAGGTACCCTCAAGACATGCAGATGGTTGTCATTATCCGGGAGGGGAGACCTATAGTTAAAATGTTAATGATCCTATACAAGGCACCAGAGAGGCAGTAAACCTATTATCTTAGTAAACAGCAGTCACAAGAACAAGCATAGGACCTCACAATAGTGGGTAAACAAAGTCATAAAAAACAGGAACAGAAAATAACTTTTTAACACAATTAAATACCTCTTTCTTAGCAAAACAGAGAGCAGACACAGTGTCTCCTCAGACCACATAGGCATCACATCATTGTCTTTGTAAAGTTATTTTCATATATCCTTTGATTGCAGTTCCGGCTTTCCCATAGCTCGACTGCCTCCAACGGGAAACTGTGTCTGGGCTCAAGCTCACCGTATGGCGAGGTCCAATTCCGAGGGACCTCACTAGGGAACGAACCCCACACTCAGCCTCCCGAGTAGCCGGGACTACAGGCGCAAACCACTGTGCCCAGCTAATTTTTGTATTTTTTAGTAGAGGGTTTTACCATGTTGGCCAGGCTGGTCTCTAATTCCTGACCTCAAATGATCCACCTGCCTTGGCATCCCAAAGTGTTGGGATCACAGACATGAGCCATTGTGCCCGGCTGACACTAGTAAATTTTAGAGTTTCTTCAGAGATTAAACTAGAGAATACAGAAAAAGTAGTATTTTTTTTCTAGTTTTTTTTTCTGAGTGGATCCTATAATGTTTAAAATTCTAGTTGGTCAGGTTTGAGCTGGGAGGGGTTTTAAAAAAAAATTTCAGGCCAGGCATGGTGGTGGCATATGCGTGTAATCCTAGCTACTCAGGAGGCTGAGACAGGAGAATCATTTGAACCCAGGAGGTGGAGGTTGCAGTGAACTGAGATCATGCCACTCTACTCTGGGTGACAAGAGTAAGACTTCGTCTCCAAAAAAATTGCAGTTGGGAGATGTTTAAAACAGATTGTACCTTCAATCATGCATTTTGTATGGTATCTAAAAAAGTATATGCTTAATTTTTATTTTAGTATACAGCAGCAACAGCAATCATTTGGTTTATTAAAATGAGTGTACTGAGCACTTGAAATAAAGAGTTGCACCAGGCACAGTGGCTCGCGCCTGTAATCCCAGCACTTTGGGAGGCCAAGGTGGGTGGATCACGAGGTCAGGAGTTCGAGACCAGCCTGGCCAGTATGGTGAAACCCTGTCTCTACTGAAAATACAAAGATTAGCTGGGCATGGTGGCACACACCTCTAGTCCTGGCTACTCAGGAGGCTGAGGCAGGAGAATTGCTTGAACCTGGGAGGTGGAGGTTGCAGTGAGCCAAGATCGTGCCACTGTACTCCAGCCTGGGTGACAGAGCAAGACTGTCTCAAAGAGTTGCATGTTCAATGTTAAAGGTAACCAAATAAGATCTGAAAAAATATAAAGATGGTGATAACTCCATGTGTACACAGAAACACCACAGATGACACTTTCAGGTGAGAATACCAAGTTGCTTTTCATATCTTACCCAGTTTAACATCTGATCTGGTGATTACCTTGAATACACCTGCACTGTGTGATTGCCATTGATCTCATTTTACAGTGCGAGGCTTATAGAAGGAAGTGGCATTTATACTTACAGTAGCGGCTATGTTGTGCCATCCCTTGATAGTGAGGTAGTGACCTTGTACTGTTCAGGGAAAGCCTGGTCATGATTACAAACTTAATACAACCTGTATTATCATTTAATGCTTTGCAGCCTTGTATAATTGATGGTTAAAAGAACTATACCTGGAAAGGAAGAAAGAGGGCAGGTAGTACACATAGGGACTCATGGATACAGAAGATGTATTGAAAACATGACTGATTTATCACTATGTTTACTGATTTCTAGGTCTGTTATTTCTTCACTTTGTCTCTAGGTGGAAATCATCCCGTTTTTATGTCCTTAGCTGACTGTCACAACTGTACAGTGAGGGGCTTCAAAACGACAGATAGAGTTGGTTAGGTTCATGGTTAGAGTCCAATTTCCTCACTGCCCTTTTTTGTAGCATCCGCTATGAAATTGAGCTTTATTTATGTACTCTACTGCTAGGGAGTGAGCCAGATTAAAACACTTTGAAGATAGGAGTTTAACAGTGGTGTGTAGTCTGGATGTCTTTTGATTTTTTTTTTTTTGAAAGTGCAATTAGAAGGGTGTTCTTACAGCAGCTCTAACAGATGTGGTACAGCTACTGATCTCAGATCCATCTGTCACCGGCCTGTTAAAATGCTGCTTAGGAAACAATCCCATTTGCTCCGTTTTATTTACTATCATTAAGATTTTTAAAAATAGATGTTAGGCAGGGTGCAGTGGCTCACGCCTGTAATTCCAGCACTTTGGGAGGCTGAAGCGGGCAGATCACCTGAGGTTGGGAGTTCGAGACCAGCCTAACCAACATGGAGAAACCCTGTCTCTACTAAAAATACAAAAATTAGCTGGATGTGGTGGTGCATGCCTGTACTGCCAGCTATTCGGGAGGCTGAGGCAGAAGAATCACTTGAACCCAGCAGGAGGAGGTTGTGGTGAGCCGAGATCACACCATTGCACTCCAGCCTGGGCAACAAGAATGAAACTCTGTCTCAAAAAAAAGAAAAAAAAAAAAAAAGGCCAGGTGTGGTGGCTCACACCTGTAATCCCAGCACTTTGGGAGGCCAAGGTGGGCGGATCACGAGGTCAGGAGATCGAGACCATCCTGGCCAACATGATGAAACCTCGTCTCTACTAAAAACAAAAATTAGCTGGGGGTGGTGGCACGCGCCTGTAGCCCCAGCTACTTGGGAGGCTGAGGCAGGAGAATTGCTCGAACCTGGGAGGCGGAGGTTGCAGTGAGCCGAGATCGCGCCACTGCACTCTGGCCTGGTGCCTGGCAACAGAGCGAGACCCTGTCTCAAAAAAAAAAAAAAAAAGATGTTATATTATTCACCTAACTCAAAATCCAACAATATGAGGTATGCAGTGAAAATAGTTGCTTTAATCCCCTGCCTAGCATTGTCAATTGTCACACCACCCCAAAGGTGTGACAATTCTTTTTACCTTATTTTTTATTTTTTTGAGACAGAGTTTTTACTCTTGTTGCCCAGGCTAGAGTTCAATGGCATGATCTCAGCTCACTGCAACCTCCTCCTGGGTTCAAGCAATTCTGCCTCAGCCTCCCAAGTAGCTGGGATTACAGGTGCCTGCCACCACACCCAGCTAATTTTTGTATTTTTAGTAGAGATGGGGTTTCACCATGCTGGCCACACTGGACTCGGAACTCCTGACCTCAGGTGATCCACCTGCCTTGGCCTCCCAAAGTACTGGAATTACAGGTGTGAGCCACTGTGCCCGGTGTGGGTTTCTTTTTACTTTAAAAATAATCTTTTTTTGGTGTATGATATACACATTAAAAATAATAATAATAATCCTTTGTAAAAACCCTTGTCTACTAAAAATACAAAAATTAGCTGGTTGGTAGTGGAGCATGCCTGTAGTCCCAGCTACTTGGGAGGCTGAGGCAGGAGAATCACTTGAGCCTGGGAGGTGGAGGTTGCAGTGAGCCAAAATCTCACCACTGCATTCCAGTCTGGGTGACAGAGTGAGACCCTGTCTCAAAAAAAAAAACCAATAAAACACACTTTTTTATTAAACCCAAACCAAAAATGGTCAATAGGGTTTCTTTTTCTTTCTTTTTTTGAGACAGGGTCTCACTTTGTCACCCAAGCTGGAGTACAGTGGCGAGATCTTAGCTCACTGTAACCTCTGCTTTCTGGGCTCAAGCGATCCTCCCACCTCAGCCTCCTGAGTAGCTGAGACCACAGGTGCTCACCACCATGCTTGGCTAATTGTATTTTTCGTAAAGACAGGGTTTTGCTGTATTGCCCAGTGGTCTCAAACTCCTGGGCTCAAGAGATTCACCAGCCTTGGCTTCCCAAAGTGTTGGGATTATAGGTGTGAGCAACCGCACCTGGCCAATAGGGTTTCTTTATGCACATACAAATAGAAACAAATTCTTCTGTCTTCTGTTTTGTATGATGGTAGTGCTGACACATACTATTCATTTCTTTGGAAGTTTGGAAGGATGGTTCTTGTTTGAAATTACATCTAACAGGCTATTACTTGTAAGGTCAAATAAAGTAGTCAATAGGAAAAGACTGAAAAAACAGAGGAAGCCATACATATTCATAAGGAAGAGGAAGAGAATGGCGCTGCCTTTTGTTTGGGAACCAAATGATCACCTAGCTAGCCAGTGGCAGAGCTGGGACTAGAATCCTGATGTTTTGACTCACAACCTAGTGTACTGTTCTTTGTGGTTCACTTCACTAAACACTGATTGAGTAAATGCTACATGCCAGGTGCTGTACCTCAGATTTGAATATGACACCGCAGGCCGGGTGTGGTGACTCATGCCTGTAATCCCAGCACTTTGGGAGGCTGAGGTGGGCAGATCACTTGAGGCCAGGAGTTCAAGACCAGCCTGGCCAATATAGCAAAACTCCATCTCTACCAAAAAATAAAATAAAATGACATAAAGTAAATGAATGTGACAAAGCACTCCTCTGCAGGAGCACCATCAGTGGGAGTGATAGAAAACTATGTGAAGGATAAGTGCTGTTGAAGCAGGAGCCACCGCGAGAAACAGACCTCTAGACACCGAACTAGGAAGGAAGAGGTGATTTTTTCAGCCAGGAGCAAGGCGACATAGTTGTCTAACAGCCAAGCTCCTCTAACAAAGAGAAGCTCTTCCTTTATATAGGCTTACAGCTCTAGATATTACACGTGAAAAGATCTTGGGTTTACAGCCTTAGAAATTACACGTGAAAGGGGTTTACAGTTTTATAAATTACATGTGAAAGGATCTTGGTCCATGGAGTAGGCGTGGGGTGAGGGTTTGATCTTGTTTAAGTAAAAACAATGCCTACTAGAAGGATTCCCCCATACTATGCCTGCTATCTATAGGAGGGCGATTAAGGAGGCGCCGCAGCGGCTGGTTGGCCAGCCTTTTCTTCTATTGAAATGCAGTGTGGAAGTCAAGGGGGAGGTGACCTTAGATACTTGGGTCTCTTTCCTCACTGTGACAAATCTGCAGATGGTGCTGTGGGAGGACAGAGGTGGGGCAACTCAGCCTTGGGTTGGGGGAAAGGAAAGAGCTTAGGGATGTGTTTCCAGGGGATGTCTACACTAAGCTGTCTGGAAGGCTGGATGGGATTTACTAGACAAACCACTGAGGGGAGGACATTCCAAGCAGAGGGAACAGCATGAGGGTGGCGACACAAACAGGATGGCTATGTGGGAAACTCTACGAGCAGTTCTGCAGAGCAGAATGTAAGGCAGAAGAGAGGGACTAGAGAGGTTGGTAGGGCCCAGAAGGTGAACGGCCTTGGGTGTCTCCCTCAGGTGTTGAAATTCCCCCTGAGGGCGACTGGGGAGCCTAGCAGGAGGCAGGAGAGTGATGTGACTTGCGCACATCTCCCTGGCCCTCTCTGCACAGGGGAGGTTTAAAGCATTGGTTCTCAGCTGGGTGAGTTTGCCTTCTCTTTTTCCTTGAGGCAACAGGAGGTTTGGATAGGGAGGTGTTTGCTGACATCTAGTGGACAGAAGCCAGTGATGCTTCTAAACATCCTAAGATGTACTGGACAGTCCCACATGAAAGTTTCCAGTAGCCCGAAGTGTCAATAGTGCCAAGATTGAGAAACTCTGAAAACAGTAGCAGGGTCTCCATTAAGGAACACAGTTCTTAAAAAGAATTCCGCCTGGGCGCACTGGCTCACACTTGTAACCCCAACACTTTGGGAGGTCGAGACAGGAGAACTCCTTGAGCCCAGGAATTCAAGACCAACATGGGTATAGCAGGTGTACAGTCCTTCTCTATTTTGAAAAAAGTATTAAAGAGGCCGGGTGCAGTGGTTCACACCTGTAATCCCAGAACTTTGGGAGGCCAAAGTGGGCGGATCATTTGAGACCAGGAGTTCAAGACCAGCCTGGCCAACATGATGAAACTTCATCTCTCTAGTAAAAACACAAAAATTAGGCCAGGCGCACTGGCTCATGCCTGTAATCCTAGCACTTTGGGAGACCAAGGCAGGCAGATCACCTGAGGTCAGGAGTTCGAGACCAGCCTGGACAACATGGCAAAACCCCGTCTCTATCAAAAATTACAGAAATTAGCTGGGCATAGTGGCATGTGCCTGTAATCCCAGCTACTTAGGAAGCTGCGGCAGGAGAATCACTTGAACCTGGGAGGCGGAGGTTTCAGTAAGCCGAGATCGCACCACTGCACTCCAGCCTGAGTGACAGAGGGAGACTCTGTCTCATAAATAAATAAAATAAAAATACAAAAATTAGCTGGGTGTTGTGGTAGGCACCTGTAATCTCAGCTACTACAGAAGCTGCAGCACAAGAATCACTTGAACCCAGAGGCAGAGGTTGCAGTGAACCAAGATGGCACCACTGCACTCCAGCCTGGGTGACACAGTAAGACCCTGACTCAAAAAAAAAAGCATTAAAAAGAGAAAAAAAAAAGTTTTAAAAACTCCTAATTATTCAGAAATGTTTGAGAGCAATTTCTATTTTCTCTCCGTCTCCTGGTTCTTTTTTTCATTCGGATCTCTGTTGGCTCATCTGTAAACTTGAACCATATCCCTTCCTTGAAGGCATTTGTTTTTCCAAGGAAGTATCCTCATATACTCTCACTCTTTTTTTTTTTTTTTTTTTTTTAAGATGGGGTTTCACGCTGATGGCCAGGCTGGTCTTGAACTCCTGACCTTAGTTGATCCACGCACCTAGGCCTCCCAAAGTGCTAGGATTACAGGCGTGCGCCACCGCACCCGGCCTTTTTTTTTTTTTTTTTTTTTGACACGGAGTTTTGCTCTTGTTGCCCAGACTGGAGTGCAGTGGCACAGTCTCGGCTCACTGCAACCTCCATCTCCTGGGTTCAAGTGATTCTCCTGCCTCAGCCTCCCAATTAGTTGGGATTATAGGTGTGTGCCACCACGCCCAGCTAATTTTTTGTATTTTTAGTGGAGATGGGTTGTCACTATGTTGGCTAGGCTGTTCTCGAACTCCTAACCTCAGGTGATCTACCCGCCTTGGCCTCCCAAAGTGCTGGGATTACAGGCGCGAACCACCACACCCAGCATCCCACTGTACTCTCAGAGACGCGCCTCAACCTGAGAAGGCACAGAGTAACATGTTTCTTTTCCAAATAGATGATGTGAGATGTGGAGACACACAACATTGGGAGCACCTTCACGTCAGTAAGCTGCACTACCTGTGGATTGTGTGGTCTCTGGTAGGTCACATCACTGATCTGATCTTCAGTTCTCCCATCTCTCAAGTGAGGACAGTATGTGCTCTGCATCTGTCGCTGGGTAGCTGAGATGATCTCATGAAATCATGTATGTGAAGTAGTTTGTAAGTGTACAGCCTTGTGCATGTGGAATGGACCACTGCTGCATTGTGAGCACTGTTTTAACAGCTCTCCAGCCAACCCTTGAATCCTTCAGGCACTTACACAAAAGTGATATTGGGAGGACCCTCAGGCCAGGTCTTTGGTCCCCTGTTAGAGTGGTCACAGCTAGGGAATTGCAGAGCACTGCCAAGACAACAGATGGTAGGAACTTCGATGAAGACACTAATTGTTTGGAAGGTGTTTTCTGAAAGCAGAGCTAAAAATGTAGTTTCATGCCACGGTGAGAACTGAGTGCCTGGTTACCCCTCTCAGCTCTTGCTGCTTGCTCTGCTGTAAGGGAAGGTGCTGAGTGGATAGGACTGAAGCTGGTCATTGTCACCAAGAAGCTTCTGGTTGAGGGTAAGGGATGGAGGATGAGAGTTAAACGTCACTTGGTTTTCAAGATTCCATATCACTCTGATGCTTCTGTGAACTGAGAAATTATTCTCCTGTACTTTTGTGGGAAATAAGACACATGGTACAAATATAGGGTTTTTTCTTTCTATACCAAGTCTATAGATGTGGATTATAGATACTGAAAGAGATTGGCATTCAGCTTATTGATTTGGGTTTGTGTGTGCTTGTATAATGCTCCCTCTGTCACCTCATCCATACCCTCCTGACCAAACATTTTCTCTCTGAGGTTTGAATACTCTAGAATATTCCTTTTTTTTTTTTTTTTCCGGAGAGTCTCACTCTGTCCCCCAGGCCGGAGTACAATGGTGCGATCTTGGCTCACTGCAACCTTCACATCCTGAGTTCAATTGATTCTCCTGCCTCAGCCTCCCGATTAGCTGGGGTTACAGGCACCCACCACCACGCCCGGCTAATTTTGTATTTTTAGTAGAGTTGGGGCTTCACCATGTTGGCCAGGCTGGTCTTGAACTCCTGACCTCAAGTGATCCACCTGTCTCAGCCTCTCAAAGTGCTGAAATTACAGATGTGAGCCACCGCATGCAACCAACTGTGACATTTTGATACAGCTTTGATAAAAGGCAGAGAGAAAGAAATTCCTATAAAGAACAAGTTCTATGTTATGTTTACATAATTGTTAATAGCTTTTTTTTTCTTTATTGAGGTGGAGTCTCACTCTGTCGCCCAGGCTGGAGTGCAGTGGCGCAATCTCAGCTCACTGCAACCTCCGCCTCCCGGGTTCAAGCAATTCTCCTGCCTCAGCCTCCCAAGTAGCTAGGATTACAGGTGTGTGCCACCACGCCCAGCTAATTTTTGTTTTTGTTTTTGTATTTTCGTAGAGACGGGGTTTCACTATGTTAGCCAGGCTGGTCTTGAATGCCTGACCTCGTGATCCACCCA
Organism: Plecturocebus donacophilus; assembly: GCA_004027715.1. Taxonomy (NCBI): domain Eukaryota; kingdom Metazoa; phylum Chordata; class Mammalia; order Primates; family Pitheciidae; genus Plecturocebus; species Plecturocebus donacophilus. The sequence goes on along the minus strand of PVKP010017589.1, from coordinate 3,489 downwards.
CCTTGGACTCCCAAAGTGCTGGGATTACAGGCGTGAGCCACCGCGTCCAACCTTGTTAATAGTTTTTTTTGACATATTTCTGTACCTTGTATGTCTTATACTGTTGGGTGTAATACTCTCCTCCAACCCCAAAGACTATTCTGCAACAAAAATCCAAATAATTGCTTTTAGGATTTCCACAAATCTTGATTTGCCATTAGACACATAATTGTTCTTTACAGGGGACCACAGAGAAAATGGCTACCAGAAGCTTGCTCTTCTCTCTTACCTCTCAAAACTTAGTATTTGGGGTGGGGTTGGTCTGATCTCTAGGGAAATCCTTGAGTTTTCATACAGTGCCTGTAAGAGTAGCCCACTCTGGTTATGACCATAGATCTGAACATCAAGACATCACTATCAAAAATCCAGCCATCAGGAAGTTTTGCCATAATACTTTTATTCTGAGGGAGGCACTATTCAATGAGGCACTCATGCTCAAGGATGGCCAGGATATTCTGAGAGGTTTTTTTGTGACATCATGACTCTCAAGAACCTTCCCACCTGGGCCTGACTACCACAGTACTCAGGTCTGTGACCTTTACTGTTAGAGGATGGGCCTCTGCTTGGGAAAGGCCCTGGGTTCCTACCACCTCCTCCCTCTTTCTTCCTAGGGCAGTCTGGTGGCCTTTGAGAGGTGAATCAAAGTCACTTGCTTAGAATTGAGGCAGGAGAATAGGGTCTGGAGGCAGGCAACCTAAGGCCATTTCACGCTGACTTCCTAGAACTAAATTGAAAGGAAAGTTCTAACTTTCCATGCCTAAGTAACAAAAGAACCAGAGGTTGCTCCCTTTGCAAATGCCCACCTTTCTGTGTGGCAGATGGGAAATTGAAAGTACCTCTGATTGGTTGAAAAAAGCAGATGAAAAATTGCTTTTTGCAACCAATCAGACGTTTGCATAAAAGTGTAACTTTGTATCTTCACTTCAGCCTCTGGTTGCTATCCCAACCAATCAGACTGACTGGGGAACAAGTCTTTGTATAGAAGTGCAACTTTTTGTAACTTCACTCTAACCTCTGATTGGTTGCTTTCCACAACCAATCAGATGTTTGCATAGGAGTGTGACCTTTGTAACTTCACTTCAGCCTCTGATTGTGGGCCACAACTTCATTTACATGGGGCAAACACCAAGCGGCCAATGGGAAACCTCTAGGGGGTATTTGGACCCCAGAAGATTCTGTATCGGAGCCCTTGAGCTGCTGGTCCGCCCATTCCCACACTGTGGAGTGTACTTTCATTTTGAATAAATCTCTGCTTTCCTCGCTTCATTCCTTCCTTGCTTTGCTGTGCATTTTGTCCAATTATTTGTTCAAAACGCCAAGAACCTGGACAACTTGCAGGCAAGGCCCTCTCCCAGTAACAGAACCTGCCCAAATCCAACATGCTTCATGTTTTGGGTAAGAAAGCATTTCACGGCCGGGCGCAGTGGCTCACGCCTGCAATCCTAGCACTTTGAGAGGCCGAGGTGGGTGGATCACCTGAGGTCAGGAGTTCAAGACCAGCCTGGCCATCAGGGTGAAACCCCATCTTTATAAATAATTAATTAATTAATTAATTAAAAAAGAAAGCATTTCACTGTCCCATGCTTTGACTTACTTGATAGTTATCTTTTCATGTGAACACACTTTATCTTCCCAACTACACTGTAAGTGCATCGAGGGTGGGAACCTTGTCTTAAGTTAATTTTACTTCTCACAATTCCTGCTACCTGTGTACTTTACAGTCACTTAAAAGATATGTGGTGGCCAACTGGGTTCATTTGGCAAGCAGAGAATGTCAGCGTTTAGCTTAGGCTAGTGGCTAAGAGGCATCAGCCTTGCTAGGCATAGGTAGGAGAAGAGAAAGAAGATGAAAAAATAAGATAAGTAAGGGAAGGGGGTGAAAGGATGAGCATGAGAGTATAAAGGGAGGAGAGAGAGGAAACGGAGAGGGAATGAAAATGAGGCATAGGTGGAAAAGAATATATTTCAAGGCCCAGGGTGTGGAGTCCCAAGAGAGGGGTCACGACTTTAGCTCCATTCTCTCTTACTTGTGCTGTGATGTAGACTACTCCTGCCTAGGGCATCTCCCTGGATTTTCTTCAATTCAAGAAGAAGCTAGGTCGGGCACAGTGGCTCACGGCTGTAATCCCAACACTTTGGGAGGCTAAGGCGGGCAGATCACTTGAGGTCAGGAGTGAGACCAGCCTGGCTAACATGGTGAAACCCCATCTCTACTTAAAATACAAAAATTGGCCAGGTGTGGTGGCACGTGCCTGTAGTCCCAGCTACTCGGCAGCCTGAAGCAGAAGAATCGCTTGAACCTGGGAGGCGGAGGTTGCAGTGAGCCAAGATCGCCCCATTGCACTCCAGTCTGGACAACAAGAGTGAAACTCTGTGTCAAAAAAAAAAGAAGCTTAAGAGAGTGTGGGCCAGGCGCAGTGGCTCATGCCTGTAATCCCAGCAATTTGGGAAGGTGAGGCGGGCAGATCACTTGAGGTCATGAGTTCGAGATCAGCCTGGCCAACATGGTGAAACCCTGTCTCTACTAAAAATACAAAAATTAGCTGGCTGCAGTTGTGTGCGCCTGTAATCCCAGCTACTTGGGAGGCTGAGGCAGAAGAATCACTTGAACCTGGGAGGTGGAGGCTACAGCGAGCTGAGATCCTGCCACTGCATTCCAGCCTGGGTGATACAATGAGACTCTGACTTAAAAAAAAAAGAGTGTATGGATCTGCAAGGCTCTCCAAAGCAGTTCTCTCTAGTGACCACAACATCCTTGATACAAATTCCTCCCTCCCCTCCACTTCCCACAGGCAGGACGAGGGAGACGCCTGCCCTTTCGCCCTCTGGCAGTCTGTCTAGCTCCTGGCAGCCTCGGGAAGCCCAGGACAGCAGGGCAGTGTCCTTGCGACCGGCCCCGCCCTTTGGCTCCTGGGGAGAGGACAGGACACACCCTACGTGGCCAGGCCTGCATCAGGGTCCGGCTTTGTCGCCCAGGCTGTAATGCAGTGGTGAGATCATGGCTCACTGCAGCCTTGACCTCCCGGGCTCAAGCGATCTTCCATCTCAGCCTCCCAAGTAGCTGAGCCCACAGGAGCACGCCACCACGCCAGGCTAATTTTTGTTATTGGGGCGGCGCGTCTTGGTGCAGTCTCAGAAGAACGCGGGCGCATCGCTGGACCACGCGTCATCGGGCAGCCGGCGCGGCCTCCCCCTATAGTCCCGAGGCTTCTAGAGGCCCATGGCGGGGGTGTGGCGTGGGGGGTTGGGGGTGGGGTGGGAGTTGGGGCTTCCCAAGTAACCAAATCTGTTTCCTTCCCAAGGAGGGCAGGTGCTGAGCTTGGCAAGCCTCTAGCCAGCTCCTCCCCCTCTGCCCCACCCGCTCCTCCCAGCTCTCCCCTCCATCTCGGCTTGCTTTCTCTTTCTTTCTTTCTTCTTTCTTCTTTCTTTCTTTTCTTTCTTTCTTTCTTT